>APFE030467285.1:6747-18452 GCA_000404065.3 Pinus taeda | reverse complement strand
TTGCGTGCTTGCCTTGAGAAACCTCTTTTTTCCCTACAAAACACAAAACAAAAAACCCAACACGGACATGCAAGGAAAAACGAACCTTATGGCTCGAAGTTAGCTTTACCCAAAAAACTAAATATATAAAAAAAATTAGCTTTAGCCGAAAAGCTAAATATTTTTCTCAATGTTTCTGATTTTCCGAGATCACACTAAGGTGCAGGGAAAAGAGCATACGCATGAGAAAAAAATCCTTCCTTTCTGTTTCTGATTTGCCTAGATCGCATAGAGTCGCAGGGCAAAGAGCATACGCAGAAATGAAAGGTATAGATCCGGTTAAAAAGAAACTAAATAAACCGAAACCGAAATAAGCAGAGAGAAAATAACAGTAAACTGCAAATAAAGACTGTATACCTCCAGATCTTAAAAATGACGCAGAAAGGGCTACCGGAAACCTTTTCGCGTGAAACGAAAGGGGTTCCTCACTGGAACAGATGCTCCGAACACAACAGAGCAGTCCTCTCGGCCCGAAAGCAGTCAGAAAAATAGTAGATCTAGGAAACGACAGCCGCATGCAGTTCTACCGGCTTCAGATTTGGATCACCAACGGACGCGGCCCTCAAATAGCTCAGATACCATGTAGGAATTTACAAGGTAAGTTCCTCAGACAGAACACCAAAAGGACACCGCTCACAAACAGATCACAGATCAATACACCAGTATTTTGACGTGGTTAAAACCCTCAGAGAGGGAAACAGTCCACGGCCTGCGCCAACGTGGCTACTACAGGCAATTTATTCATAAAAGAATGAAAATTTACATAAGCTTCTCTCATGCACGGTTAACCTACAAATGACCCTCCATGCGCTTTAAATAGAATTCATGGACCAATCGGGTGTCAAGCCATGGATCAAGTGTCGGTATTACCGAGGAGAGAATGAACCGTCGGATCACTACATATCGTGACCGTCGGATTGTAAGTTACAAAAGTACATAGTAAAGAAACACACTTTACCTAAATCTATACTAGACCAAGTTATACTTAACTATTTCCTATGTGTCGGAATATCCTAACATATTATTGATTCCTTACAAGAAAAAAATTGACCTTTAACGAATCTCAGAACGAGGCTAGATTTACCAACCCCCATATCACCTAGAAGCACCTGATACTCGGTTACAAGTTTGGCCTACACATTCTTATTTCCCATAATATCCATTAAATTTCATCCAAAGATGCTCTGATCAAGATTCCAAAAGCTATGGAGAGGATGGTTTTAGAAATCGTTTCTCTCTTTTCTCTCCTCAGGAAACCAAATTGATCGTTTCTTTTTTCGGCAAGCCAAAGAATGGAGCAGTCTCATCATCGTTAGATATGTCCACCTTTAACTAAAATCTGGGATGAGATTCTCGCTAGAAATTCAAAGGTTTTTCAAAGTTTCAAAGCCTCCAACTCCAAGATTAATCATGTTTCTTCACACTTGAAGAAGTTGCAAACAACAAACAAATCTACAGATCTACACACAGGATCACAAAATGCAATATCAAATTCAACACTACAACTACTTAAAAATAAACACGTTCACACACTAACTAATCTATATACACAAAATCAATAACACTCAAGGATCCCTCACATCTTCCTGGCCCTCCCTTGAGGTAGACAAGCCATTACCCGCTCTCATGCCATATTAGAAAAAAACAGTGAGTTGCAAGAGATTGCACATACAACACAAAACCACACTCTTCATTTTATTGATCTCACAAAGGTTACATATATAGGAATATGTGAAACTTCTAGATCGGATATAGTGGATCTAGATTACTAAAAATAGCTAATACAACTAATAACCTAGGAAATCATAATTAACAACTTAAAACAAATGGAAACATTACTTCCAACATTAAAAGATATCACAACTAACTTTAATATTAATAAAAATTAATTATCATTATTGGTATTTTTTAAAATATAACGAGCATAGATCCATCTTAAATACGAATCTAATATGACCCCAAATGGATCAAATTTCTTCATCTACAAACTTCTTCAAAGTGTAAAATACAATATGTTATTTTTCATTGTTTAAATTGTATTTTTGAATACTATATAAAGTGTATATATCACCAAATATACATTTTAACCATAAAAACTTATTTTCTTCATGGTATATACATAAATTTTTTGAAATGATATATAATATATACATAATTGACATTAAAATATTTTACATAACATATATATCCAAATATTTATAGTGCAAATTAAAATGTTTTTAATATTAATTATATTTTAAGTCTATGTAAATATTTATTTTGTTATTAAAAATTCTTTGAGAATCCACATTGAATATTTTTATATAAGACATTAAAAATATTATTTTAACAGTTTTTTCTATATAATGATAATAATAAGATTGAAAATACAATAAAAAGTAAATAGATATCAAATTAGTTTATTTAAAGATATATATGAAGTTGATATCAACATAAATTAGTTAAGACAGATATTCAAATAGTGTATTTAAACATATTGTTGAAATATTTTTGAAAAGTATAAGATTTAAACATTTTACTAATACATTTTTTTTTTACTTCTAATTACTTTATAGCACATTGAATTTTTTATTGTAGCCTGCATTATTTTTATGCATAATTTTTTTTTAAAGGGCAAGCACTTACACATGAGTCTCTTGGCTCAATAATAAAGTGTTGTGGATTGAAATAATTTATCATTTCAATATTAAGAAGGTTCAAGATGATAATTACTTTCTCATAAGTTGGACTATGTACACTCACATTAAATCATAATTTCAAGATATATGTTATGATGTTAACTTTCTAAAAAATTCACTGGTTAAAATTATGATGAGTTAGAAAGACTTTAAATTTTTTAATAAAAAAATATAATTTGAAAAGCATTTATATATTTTTTATAGTGGAGATTTCCACAGTTATTCATATTGTGTGTATTTTTCAGAGAAAATTGTGTAGATGGGTCGAGTGTCCAGCCGAAACTTGGGACAGGTAAACCTCTACACAACTTTATCTCAAAAATATCGACAATTTAAATCATTTTTTTAATTTAATAAATTAAATTATCACAACTAAATATAAATTTACTATCACCAGCATAGATCCATCTTAAATACTGATCTAACATGAGCCGAGAGGGATTCAATTTATTCACATGTGAAAAAAAAAAAAATATGAACCAACATTATTTAAATATTTTGTATAGCTATTTAATTTTTTTTATTTTTTACAATTTTTATTTGGGCAACAAAATCTCAACTTTGATGACTGACCGACAGGGTTACACATCATATTGGACTGTAGAATGAGCCCGCCTCTGGGCTCAACAACTAATATTAATAATTAATAAAAAAAATAAAAAATAAAAAATAAAAATAATAAAATATTATTATGTTGTTATTTTTTAAAATATGAAATATACTGTTGGAAATTGAAAAATTTATCATTCAGTATTAAGAGGTAAAGAGATATGTTAATTTTCATATATAGGACTAAAGTTCCGCTCAATTAAATCATCAATATTGCTCAATTTATACACGTATTTATGATCATAACTTTCTAAATATTTCACTGGCGGTAAAATTATGATAATTATAAATGATAAAAAATAAAATTTAATAAAAATTATAATTTTAAAAACAGATTAAATAATTTTTCTTTTAAATTTAATAATTCAAGTTTACTATTATCAAAATTAACGAAGATAATTTATTTTTCTAAATGTAATAAAATAATATTCCGAAACTCAAGAAATATAAGAACATATGAGAGAGTGTAACTAATAGAGTGGAAAAGAAAGAATAAAAAATAAAATAAATAAATAATAGTAATAATTCAATAGTGTTCATTAGCAGAAGTTAACCTAAATTTAAAATGTAATAAAATATTATTCTAAAATTCATGAAATTTCATATAAGAATGACGTAACGCAGCCCACACTGGCCCACAACTCCGTGTGTCCTCGGCTTTACACCTGTTTCCAGACTTTATGACATGTTAGTTTGGGTATGTTTTCAGTGGTTGCATGCAAGGTGGTCAGTAAATATATGTTTGGCACTGGGAGTGAGTTAATGCTTAATTCAATTTCTACCTACAAACTCGGGCTTGGTTCCTCTGTTTGTTCTTTGGCCAAAACGCTTTGGCTTCCCAATCATTCAAGATTGTCCTGTTCGGCTGTGAGGATGCTGCGAGGGTTTGATGGTTATGCTGTGTGTTTCTTGCTCTGGCGAATATGGAAACCTCTAGTTCTCCTCTAGGTGTGACTGTGGGTGAATGCCGGCCTCCCAAACTTCGTTATGTGTTTGCTTGTGGTTTTCTCCTGTGGCTCGAGTCCGTTTTGGCTCTGGAAGTGCGCTCGCTCGAATTCTGTTCACACGATAAGCTCCTTAGTCTCGTCTTGTCATTCTGCTATGATTTGGTTGTAGAATCTGGTTTCTCATCCATTAGTCATCCCTTACTATTGTTTTATTTCCTCTGTTATTGTATTGTTGTCTTTGCTATCGTTATTGTTGCCTCTAGTCTTTGTTCTGTGTGTGAAAGGGTTTAACCTCTGACATCTTTGGATTCAGGCAACAAGTTCGTAGACTTTTGCGGCTCTAAACGGGTAATTGATCCCTTCCCTGTTTCACTTCGACCTCCTCATGGTGTTGACTCTGACCAGAAATGCTCCTTTTCTCTCAGTTCTATCGATTTGGCAATGGCTCTGCTCCTCGAACTCTTGGTCCAGCCTACTCAGGTAATGTATGAAACCCTCTTGTTTCTATGGTTGCTTAGACTTCAGTTCATCACTGTGTAAATGTATTAACTATGCTTTGGTGTGTGTGCAGGTCAATGGCTCGACCTAGGTACGCGGTTTCCTTCTAGGTTCGTTCTTCCAAATGTAGCAACTCTCTCTTTGTCGGTAGGCCCTGGTCCTTACATCCGTTGTTGCACTGTTAGGGTCTTGAGTTTCCTGTGGGGTCAGTAGCTTGCCGTTTTTCTTTTCGTATGTAATCTATGTCACTTTCGAAGATGGAGCTTCGGTCTGGTTGTAATTACTGTTCTGGTCAACTGTTCATTCGAATTACGGGGATTGTTGCTACCAAACCCTAGGCTGGGGTTTGTCCACTCTGGACGCGGCACTTGTTTTTATTTATCGATGAATGTAATACATCTATGTCTCGGTCAATAGAAATGAGAACATGGTTTTTTTATATCTGTTTGACTTATGAAAATTAAGAAGAATTGTTCGAAAGTACCTCTGTTGTGGTTTGCTTCTCCGGCACTCTGTTTCCGGTTCTGTTTGCTCTCGGTCGTTCTGTTGTATTCCACTATTCAGACTGTGGTTCAACTTGTTGGTATTTCGCTCTGTATTTGGACATTTCCATGAATTTGTTGTGATTTGTTTGTTTGATGAAAACACAAAGAAAACACGACCTTACAGTGGTCGTTCACTGTTTGTTAACATTGTTCCTTACAATTCGATAAATGAAAAATACAGTATTACAGAAAATAGGCAATGAATACAAATGGACAGTTTTAGAAATAAGATCTGCCTCTGTTTCTTTATTTCTATGTTATGAAATTGCTGAACCTTTTCTTTGTCTTACATTGCAATATTTATACATCGATGATTTATAGTTAATTGAAACTGCAATTGTTTGTCAGTTGAACAGAAATGATATGGTTGTACAACTACAGTTCGGTTGTCATTACAAGATCTGCATTTAGATAATTTTGTATTTTCTTTTCTAAGTTGACAGATCAATTTCTAAACTATTGTTTATTACTGTTGAACCATAACAACCCCTAACCGACATTTAACTTTGACCACATAGCAACTAAAAGTAAAATAAAATAAAATCCTATCTCATGACCTTATAAACTAATAAAAAAAACAATCTAGATATTCAAACAACCTTCCAACCTGGCAGAGACTTCACCCGGTCATGGTGAGCTGGATGCTCCTACATCAAGCTCCCGGGTCAAAAAGAAATCATTGCTCCGGTCCATGAGCTTCTCGACTGAAGTACTTTTCTGTTCAATTTTGTTGGCATCAAGCCACGAACTGTCCTCAATAGGACGGTTCTTCCACTTGACCAGTTACTGCACATACTCCTTCTGCTGAGTTCGTTTAACCACTTGAGTGTCGAGAATGCTTTCGATCTCGGGAGGTTGAACGTAAGGCATGTGTCTCTTCCAAGCTTCTCCTTCATCTTGGGTACTCCGTGTAGGTCATGTGGTTCCATCTTCTTCCTTCTCCTCTGGTCAACCGTGTAAGGGAACAAGTCTGCTACGTTAAAAATAGGTGAAATGCCTATTCCAGTGGCAACTGTATCTCGTAGGCATTCGCTGAAAACTTCCGAAGGACTTTGCAAGGTCCTATCCTTTTATACTTTAATTTATTGTACATACCTTTAGGGAAGTGTTCTTTGCGTAAATGCACGAGGACTTCATCCCCCACGTCAAATTGTACTTCCCTTCTCTTTAAATCTACTTGTTGTTTATACTTTAAGCTGTTGTCCTGTAACTTAATTTTTACATGTTCATGCAAATCTCTCATCGCGTTAGCGAAATCTTCTCCCTCTGTGCTTCGCCTTTCCTGTAGTCCAAGGTCCCGTAGTTCATGCACTCCGCGTGGATGCATGCCGTACAAGATCTGAAATGGACTAAAACCTGTGCTGCAATTAGGCGAGTCATTGTAAGCGAACTCTCCCTGTGCAAGCGCTCGATCCCACATCCATGAATTCTCTCCGACCAAGCTTCGTAACAGGTTTCCAAGACTCTTGTTTACAACCTATGTTTGCCCGTTGGTTTGCGAGTGATATGCAGAACTGTAGCTTAGCTATGTGTCCATTTTTTTCCATAAGGTACACCAAAAGTGTCCCGTGAACTTCACATCCCTGTCCAAAAGGATAGATTTTGGAAATCCATGCAACCTGACAATCTCATTGAAAAACAAGTGGGCCACGTGGGTGGCATCACTGGTTTTTCTGCAAGGAATAAAATGCGCCAGTTTTTAGAATCTGTCCACCACTACCATTACCGAGTCGTATCCTCATTGTGTCTTAGGTAGACCTAAGACGAAGTCCAAGCTGACTGGGTCCCATGGTCTGCCTGGAATAGGTAATGGTGTATACAGTCCTGTATTTTGACTTTGACCCTTTGCTAATTGGCACACTTTGCATCTGGCCACGAATCGCTGTACATCTATCCGCATCTTTGGCCAAAAGTAAAAATGACTAAGCTGCTCGAGGGTCTTGTCCATGCCGAAATGTCCAGCCAAACCTCCACTATGCTTCTCTCGAATAATATTCTCCCTCATCGAGAAGTCAGGTATGCACAGCTGTCCTCCCTTAAACAACAACTTTTCCTGTATATTGTAGTCCAACCAAGGACTGTTATCTCTCACTAAAGGGTTTGGCATGCCTCATAGGCTTCCTTAAAATCTATATCTATCTGGTATAAGTCCTGTAAGTGCTCAAAACCCAGCACCTGCATAGTGATTTCCTGCAGAAGTAAAGCTTTCCTACTCAGCACATCTGCTACCTTATTTGCTTGCCCGCTAATATGCTTCAATATGAAAGTGAAACTCTGCAAATACTCCACCCATTTGGTGTGTTTGTGGTTCATCTTTTGCTGCTGCATTACATACTGTAGTGCAGAATTGTCTGAAAACAACACAAATTCATTTCCCAATAGATAATACCTCCAATGTTTTAATGCCTATATAACAGCATAGAACTCCTTATCATACGATGAGTATTTCTGTCGACTCTCATTCACCTTCTCGCTGAAAAATGCTACAGGCTTATCCTCCTGACTAAGTAGAGCTCCAATTGTTGTCCTGCTGGCATCACAGCAAACCTGAAATAACTTCTTGAAATCTGGTAATCTCAGGATCGGCTGTTACACAAAAAATTGTCACCATGACTTTCTACAGTTTGTGTGAGTTCATCAATACTCATACATACCTCCTTTGCAAGTCTTAAACCTCAGCTCTTCATGTCAAGCCTTGAAAATGGGAGAAAGACCTTAAAAATGTCTCAAATCCCGGTTTCGCACTTTCTCCTAGCATTGCCTGCGGTGTCACACCTAATGGTCATGTTTCCTGTGAACCTGACCGCTCTGTATATTGAGTGATGGGTGTGAACCCCCGTAAAAGTTAAAAAGGCGTGAGTTCATTCTTAAAAACTCATTGGGTCACTTCTAGACACTTCTAGAAGGAATATTACGCTGGCAAGTCTGCTCCACCTTGGTTCATCCATTCCATAACTAAGGGATCTAACTCCATGATATGAGGTGCTTATCCCACTGAAGGAGGAAATTATCCCTTCAATGGTGGACCTACAACTTCCTCCATTTGCATGATAAATTCATGCATTGGGCTGGTTGTAGAGGAGGTTGAAAGCTGAAGATTCTTGAGGGTAAATGCTGCTGAAAACTAGGCTTCCTTTTTTAGCTTGTGAGAGGAGAGATCACATACCTTTCATGTCATTTGGGAAGTGAGTGAGGCTTTTCAAAGTAGAGGAGACCCCTGTTGGACCCTGGAAAGGACTTGTGCAACATCAAGGCAAAGGTTGTAAAGTTCTTTTATTCATTAAGTTAATACAATCAAGTTTATTTTTCTCAATGAACTGTCTCTAATGGTTTGTTTTATGAGCTCCTTGATCTTCATAATGAACATGTTTTGTTATACGCAGGTATGCTTTGACGTGTGCTTGTTTATGTATGTAGGTTATTAAACGAGAACTACTTGAAGATGTTGGGATAAAACTGCCTCAAACAAGCGTTGGACCGAGGTAGGGTCTTTTACACTTCTTAGTATTCATTAATGAACTTAAACATGTTTAGAAAGAAATAGGTTTGCTTGTTCTCTTTGTTGCTAGATATCATTAGATACTAGGGAGATTGGTCTTGTCCGCAAGAACGATTTATCCAGCCAACAAATTGGCGACTCCACTGGGGAATGGTTTGGTTTGGATTTTGTTTTGTCTTTACTTTGACTTGAGAAACTTGAGTTTTTGTTTCTAATTTTGCCTTGATTGGTGTAAGTTTGGGTACTGGTTAGATCCTGGTTGATTTTTTATTTTTTGAAATTTTGGAAGAGGACCGCATCCCCTGAGTTAGTTACAGTGCGGACCTATCCGCACTATTACAGTGTAACACAGAGCGGAACCGCACCTGGTTTTACTGGATGCCTGCGAACCCTTGTCAAAATTTTGAAAAACCTAAAATCCATCTACCCAGTTAGGTTTAGTTCTTATCCGTAGCTGTTAGTATATGCCCAGACCAGCATTTCTCTTGACAAAAGTTCCTTTTGAGTTAGTTTTCATTGGCATTTTTGTTTGGAGTGATTTTCTAAGAAGTTTTGTTTGATTGGATTGGTTTTTGCTCGGTCTTTGTAGTAGCTCAGAGATCCGAAGCCTTAGAGCCTTAGATCACCCTGGTCTCTCTGGTTTTCTTGCTGAGTTTGACTAGCTTATAGAATCTATCCGTCAAGAGACTTAGATCCCATTTGTCTCTTTTGCAAAACTTTGATTGAACTTGATTAAAAGTTTTTAATTTCATTTTTTCTATTAAAATATAATTGGATGTTTTTTATTAGTTTGTTGAGTTGAACAAATTGATCCTTAGTTAGCTGAAACACTAAGTTGAACATCCTCAAAAACATTTCAAGTTTCTTTTCAATCCATTTTCATTTAGATCTCAAGATTAGATCATAGTTTTGAGTTTTTTCGTAGAAATTATACAAGCTTGTTGAAAACTTGTTTTCAATAGTTTTTAGAGTTTTTCTAGAAATCTTAAAAGCTCTCTTAAGGGAATTGCTTATTCTTGTAGTAGTTGATTGTTAAAAAGCAAAGGGATTTTCTGTGAGTGTCATTAGTAGTCTCGTTTTGAAAAGTTTCTTTGGACAAGACAAAAAGTTTCCTTTCAATTGTATGTTAAGAGAAATATTTGATTTGCCAAGCATTGCATCTTCGACTCTTCCTTAGCTAGATATTCATTGAAAAGGAAAAGGAATTGTTATCATCTTAGGTGCATTTTTAGTGTTTGGAAGTCGAGTCTTCATACCACAAAGTTTCATCTCTGCACCCATTGACTTAAGGGAACAAACAATAAAATTAACGCTTAATTAAAATCAATCTAGCAATCATTTTATTTTCTAGGGCTCTTTTCACCAACATAGCTTAGGCTAGTATCTTGGAGTAGGGAGTAATTAACTCTCCAAGGTAAATTTAAACAAACAAATAGTCGATCTTGCAGTAAGAAGAAAACCCAATTGTTACATCTATGCTCTGGGAAAGCTCCTCTTAAAGGAGAAGCACGAGATCATATCCGAACCAGTGTGGGAATCAATCCTTCCTCATTGGGAACGATAGAAGATATTCACGTCTTAAAAACGGTAAACCTCGGATTAATCATTGTCGAGGAGCCTGGGGTCACTTGTTGGTAAACCTTGGATTATGTCAAGGAGCCTTCAAGAGGATTGAGCTTGTTACTCTACCCTTGCGTGCATATCGGATCGTAGATTGTTCCCCCAGGTATATTTGTTTCCGTTGGTGACCTTAGTGACCATAATCTTTAGGATTCTTTCCTAGGTGACGGTGGAGGGAAGATCCCACTATACCTGGAGCAGACATCGACTAGACTCACTTGGACTCTCTAGGGGGTTATCTTCACTCGAGAAGGTTATAGTGGAGAAACTTGTGCCAGTCTATTTCATTAAGCAGGTTGTCGGGGTAACTGTTCCAACCGCCATTTTTGTATTGAATTCTGCGACGTTGGATTTCATCACCAACTAGTGTTTTCGGTACGGAAAGCTACTGTTTGTGTGTGGTTTGACTCCTAGATTTGATAGCGCGTGTTAATTTGTTTGTTTTTACTTTTAGGGACCATAGGTGTGAATTGTGAATTTTAATTGTTAGGTGTAAATTGTGAATTGTTAATTTTAGTTTTGAATTATTAATAAAATTCACTGAAGTTGAATATAATGGCAAATGTTCTGGAATTTATCAACCTAGGAACCCCTCCTAATGAGAATCCTAGTACTTTTCCTTACTTTGGAAATGTTGGTCCTCCTTATATGGCTACTTTGTCATTACTTGGATTTACAATAGGTTTACCGATTTGGTTATTTTCAACTTCTTTGGCCCCAAATGCTTCAATTGTTCCACCTCAACCGAATGCTTCACCTCAACAGAGTTCACCATCTCAACATCACCAACCTTCTGTTGACCCTTTACCTTCTTTGCCTAATTTTTCTTCCTCCATTTCTTCCTCTTCGCTTGGTAAAAGCCTCGATGCTAGTAACTAGGTGGCTAAGAAGAAGAAGAAAGGGAAGAAGAAGAAGAAGAAGAAGAATAAGAAAGATAAGAAAGAAGTCAACCAACCAACCACGGCTATAAGTGTTAGTTGTTTTGAGGAAAAATCCAACATGCATCATAAACCAAAATACCCTTGCAGGCTTTGTAAGGGTGACCACTTCCTTATCAATTGTCCTGGTATTCCAAAGGTCTTGGAAGCATGGTCAGAAAAATCTCATCAACTTTCCATTGATCCATCAACTAGTAATAGTCAGGTTCCTGGGAAAAAGGGTAAAAGTTAGGTTTCCTTGTAAGTTATGCAAAGGGAGTCATCAAACTCACATTTTCCCTCGCATGGATGAAGCCTCAAAATTGTTGGAAAACCTTACTGTTCCACAGCAA
>APFE030467277.1:0-11409 GCA_000404065.3 Pinus taeda | reverse complement strand
CCCAGAGCAATGAGTCGGAGTCGATAGGGAAAGATCTGCTAGAAGGAAGGCATTAAGGCATCCTTCATCAATCTAGCGTGAGTGTAACCCGTAGGCCAATAATGTGGAAGGAATCGGATGAAAAAAGATGTAGTAACCGAATCGAAGTATGTTTCTGGCGTACACAAGATGTAGCTAGTGCACGGCAGAAACCCTCTGAACCAACCAATAATGAAAGCTGACACAGAGGTGAGGTATCCACTAATAGGGTCGAATGGAAACCAAGGTACTGCACAAATCCCAATGTGTGATAATGTAAGCTGACGTCGAACACAAGGGAAACCACTCAGTCAAAGACCCATGATACTGATCGATGTGGAGCACAAGGTAACCTATCAATAATGAAAATAGGGCCAGGGTGCGACTCTAGGCCTGCCCTCAGAGAAAGATGTCGTCGTCGATAAGGACAAGACCCGCCAGCAAGAATTCAATGGGGACCTTCTCAAACCGGCACGAGTAAAGGACCAATATAGCTGATGTGATGATAGACATGATACTGACAACCGGGATGGCCGACTGAAAATGAGTCAAGAGACACCACAGAGAGGCCGACTCAGGCTAACTTCCCTTGAACAAAAGCACGACTCAATGTGACTATGGCAGCATATGATGAATCTGTATAAGTTCGTCATGCAGGAGACATGAACGAACCCTCCATATGATTGGAAGAGATAACCAATAGGGGGAGAACTGACTCGATAACAATGGTTATGGCGACCTAAGTCAAACTAAATCACACCCAAGCGAAGGAGACTTTCTTTTGAGTGCTTTGTTCAAGGGCGACACAACTGACTCTAGCTGCCAATAATAGATGGAAATACTATCCCGTTCCCGCTCTTTTTGGAATATTTAATTTTTTGTCTTTTTCTGTTAAGCTTGAAAAAGAATAAAAGAATGCCATGGTATAGGTGAAAGAACGAGTGTCGATGAAACAGATGATCTAGTTCCTGGGAGTGGAACATTCCTATGCTCAATGCAGGGAGGCGAAAACTGGTCAGTGACACTCAAAGGTGTGTTCCTTCCATGAGTCAAGGTGTGTCAAGTTGCAGAAGTCAAAGGTATGCAAGGTTTATTTTGCAGATGTCATGGTCAAAATTTGGCATAAACATGAGTCCAAGTGAAGTCGGCTCTAGGCCAAAAGGTGCAAATGGTCAACATGCAATGTAGTAGTACAACTCAACACAAAGGAGCCTCTAGGGTATAAGGCCAGAACAAAGTGAAGAAGCTAAGAGGAATGAGTCTTCAACGCATAAGTCATGGCGAGACTATAGAGGACTCCCAACCCTACTCAAATTGAAGCAGCATGGGCAACAAATGTCAGTGAGGTGCTAACTACGATGCCCATGTAAAGGATGGCTCTACCATCGTGTCATGATTTAAAAATCAGCGAGTGAAGATGGCTTACGAACCATAACACGATGGGGTCGACCCTATGGTAGATGTATCGGCAGATGGAGGCTAGTATGCATAATGCAACAGAAAAATGATGTCCCTAACCTATATGCCAGTGAAAAAATGATACATGCCATGACGGGTCAGCAGTCATGGAACTGTCTCGAAAAAGTCGAAAATGTCGAAAATGTCCTGAAAAGCAAACCAATCTCAACAATCCAAGCTCCCAAGTTAAAAGTCACATGAAACCAAACAAAATAAAATTTTGGAAAAATTTTGCATTTTCAAAACTTATAAAAAGGATTTTGGACTCACCATTGTTACCGTTTGAGTTGGAGAGCAAATATTTGGAGCAAAAGGAGCAAATTTCTTGTGCGTCAATTTCGACCGTTCAAATTCTTCAAAATCTTCCAGGTAACCCTTACACTTAGCTTGCAATTCATTGTGACTAGCTTTAAGATTTTCCATTGATGTTTCACCGTTGAACTATTGTTCAAAATTTCGCCACGGCGTATACGCGGGTTGATAATATGAAACCCGCGTACACGCGGGCCCTATACGCAACTGTGTATACAGTAACCTGCGTATATGCCATGAGCTAATTTAAATGAAAACTAACAGTTGAAACTTCAATTTCTTCTCAGGATGCCGATCACATGGCGTGAAAGAGAACATGCAGCGGTTGATAATGAAGTTATGAATGATCCTCAAGCCTTGGATGCTTTACGAGGATGCGGCTTGCTCAAATTCTTCAAACTGCCGAACATGAAAGCCAATGTGCGACTGCTTGAAATGCTCATTGACTATTGGAATGTCCATGAGGAAGCCTTCATGATTGATGAGATGCCACTCAGAGTGGAATTGGAGGACGTATATTTTATCACGGGCCTTTCCCGAAGGGGAGAGGTAGTACAGGACCGGGGCAAGACACGAAGTAGCCTCACCATAGAGGACTATGTACAGATATACTGCCCAGGACATCCCAAGAAAGTTGGGAGCCAGATATCCATTGCACACGTGGAGAGTTTATCACTAAGGATCATCCTTTTCACCATAACTCGAGTGAATGGATCATCCTCACTGCATCAGGCATCATGGCTGAACATGAGCGTGGCAGTGGATTGTCTCACTACAGTGTTTGACTGGTGTACTCCTCTTCTGGCCAGCATGAAGAGCCAGCTCACTTCCATTAAGAGGGGACAGACCAGAAACTTTGGCTACGGGACTATCCTGTGCACCTTCTTCTTCGAGAGGATTACCGCACTCTGCCCCAGGGTAGAAGTTTCTATCAACACCCCACGCGATCCACGCATGGGCTGGTCGGCTGATCTGATGAAATGTCTGGGGGGTGGGGAGGTTCCTAGGACTGCATTCGACGATGATTTCTTCACCTAGTGGGATCAGCAGATCATCGCCATAGACAACTACCCCTATGTCGGGCTGGACTTCCGAGGAGATCCTGACCTAGCATTACCACCAGATGCAGCGTGGGGCGAGATCGGTAAGAATTTTTTATTTTATGATTTTTTTTTTTTTGGATTTTTCAAATATAATGATGCATTTCGAAAAATATTTTTGATGAGATTCAAATGACTAATATGATGATCATGATCCAAACATTGGGCCAGTACGACCAGATGTACTCCCACGGCACAGACGATGCGGCCGAGGAGCCAAAGAGGCAGCTGCTGAGATGGAACATACTCTACACAACGTCCAGCGACACCTGACTAGACTGAGCTATCAAGTACTGATGGCTGCTATAGAGGACCTTCCGGAGGATATGCAGCGTCATGTGGTTGGCATGCCACATGACTGGGTTCGCACTTTTCGGCGTGTAGCCAACGCGATAGTGAACTACTTGGCCGCTCATCCTGAGCCGGGGCATTAGATATGCTGGATATGATTATGGGAATTTGAGTCCCAATTTTGTATATTTTTTGGACGACATATGTACACTAGAGATACTTCTATGATGATATATATTTACATTTTGACTTTTTGATGCTTTTGATTTTATGATGAATGATTGATGTGCCAGTCTAGTGCTTGATTAGCGATAGAATCAGCTAACCAATTATGAGATCTTGGAATGTGCAAATAATTAATATAAACAAATTATCTTTGCAACAACCTCACTCTTAAATACTAGCGATATAAACATGGATCCCTTACCCGATAAATTTTATTTAATTGAGACACTATCAATTGAGAATCGAGATACACCACCAATGAGTCGATCCCATAAGAGATTGCCTCGGATAGTAAATTAATAACGGCAGTATACTCAGCCATATTATTCAAAGCAGGACCAATGCATACGCCTCTTGATACCATCAATTGACCAGTTGGATAATAAAGTACATAAGCTACGGAAGGGAGATTCCGAGTGTGCCAACTAGCACCATCGGCGAACCCAAAATAGGCCAAGTCATCCATCAACACCTGCAACAGTAGACCAAAAAGTGTTGACATCACAAAACTCTCGATAATATATGTACAAATATAGATAATATACAAAGAAGCCATTGCCTAACTTCTACTTAAGCAAAGTACTTCTTTAGGTAGAGCTTGTTTCGGGGCTCCGCCAGCTTGTTTCCCTCAAAATCGATTAACTCATACGACCCTTTTTCTAAAACTCGTTTAATAATGAAAGGACCATACCACATAGGCTTAAACTTGCCTGCCCCCAAGGCGTCTTTATCTTGGTCATAGACAAGACAAGGTCACCTTCAGAAAAGACTCGAGGACGGACAGATTTATCATACTGGCGTTTTTACCCTTTTCTTATGGGCCTCATTCATCGTGGTGGCAATCTCGACGCTACTCATCGAGATGTTCCAAGTGAAGGAGGCGCTCTTCGAGACTCGAAGTCTCTGGAAGAAGCTCTACGGATAACTTGAGAGATGGAATTTCACATTCGATCGGAAAGAATAGATTCCATCCTGTAAAACTAACTGAAAAGGCGTAAAACCAGTAGCGGTCTTTACGGAGGTCCGGTATGCCCAAAGAGCCGAATACAACATGACGTGCCAATTGGACCAATTTTTGTCGATTGTCCATTGGAGTATCATCTTAAGAGTTTTATTGACTGCCTCGACCTATCCAGTGGCCTGAGGATAATAAGGAGACGAATGCTCTTGATGGAAACCTAATTTAAGAGCCAATTCAGACATGAGTTGATTCTGGAAGTGACTGCCATGATCAGTGACAATCTCTCTCGGGACACCGAATCTTATGATAACCTGATTGAAGAGAAACAAAGTTGTCGTGTCA
Source organism: Pinus taeda (assembly GCA_000404065.3). Taxonomy (NCBI): domain Eukaryota; kingdom Viridiplantae; phylum Streptophyta; class Pinopsida; order Pinales; family Pinaceae; genus Pinus; species Pinus taeda. The sequence continues at coordinate 6,702 of APFE030467277.1, read as the reverse complement.
CTCTCATTTTTTTAAGTGGGCATGGCTTCGGCCCACTTCGTAAAGTAGTCTACAGCCACAATAATGTACTTGTGATTCGCTGTTGAAGGCGGATTACAAGTTGTAAAATCAATACCCCACTTAGTAAAAGGACCGGCCATGACAACGGGAAAAGGAGGAGTTGGATGAGCACGCATCTTTCGAGTAAATATCTGACAAGGGTGGCAACGTTTAACCGCTTCCACACAGTCTTTAAAAAGTGAAGGCCAAAAATAGCCGGCACGTAATATGCGCTGGGCTGTAGCAAGCCCTGATAGATGACCACCACAAGCTCCACTGTGGCAATCATTAAGCACTGACTCTGCTTCCTCCAAGGTTAAACAGCGCCGAAGGATTGAATCAACCCCTCAATGGTATAAGGTATCACCAATGATAACATAGTTCTTAGCCAGGTGACGTAATTTACGACGTTCATCCTTTGGAGAAAGTAGAGGGACACTTCGAAGTCTGGAGATAGAAAATGATATCTCCATACCAAGGGTCGAGTGAAGAGATGAGGAATAAATGTTCGTCGATAAAACTTTCCTCATAAACAGTATCCTCTCCACAAGGCAGCTCAGAAATTAGCTCAGCGAAAACCATGGATTTCTTAGACTTGGCTGACAAGAACTCGAGATCGAATTCTTGTAAGATGGCTATCCATCTATTATATTTTCCCCCAATCACTCGCCTATTGAGGACAAATTGAAATGGATTGACTGCTTCTAAGACAAAATTTTTGCGTAGCAAGATGTAATGATGGAGCCGTTGGACAGCATGGGCAGCTTCCAAGGCCAACTTCTCAACTGGAGAATAGCAAAGTTCAAGGCCTATTAAGCTTCGGCTCAAATAATAAATCACGTGCTCGGTGAGAGCATTGTCCTCCTGAACCAGAACCATACCAATGGTTGATTCTGCTGCCGCGAGATATAAAAGGAAGTCTCTGCCATAATCTAGTGGACTCAAAAGCGGGGTAGAGACTGGTGCTTTCTTCAAAGCATCAAACGATTGTTGCGCAAAGTCGTCCCATACAAATGGAACTCCTTTCCGTAACAACCGCATGAACCCTTTAGTTATCTCAGCATAGTTTGTTATAAACCGCCTTAAGAAATCAGCATTCCCTTGAAGACTCTGAAGTTGACGAATTGAGGACAGGGGAGGCAACCGAACTATTGCCTCAACCTTGAAGGAATCAACCTGAATCCCTTCATTTGACACAATGAACCCTAACAACTGACCGGACGTAACCGCGAAAACGCACTTGTTGGGATTCAACCGGATCTTATAAAAATGACATCGTTCGAAAACCATTCGAAGGTGGCTAGGGTGATCAGTCCTCTTTCGAGAACGAGCAGCGAGATCATCTAAGTACGCTTCGATGATATGCTTGATGTCATGGAAAGCATACGACATGGCTCGCTGAAAATTAGCTCTAGCATTTTTAAGACGAAAAGGCATCTTTCTATATGCAAAGGTACCCCAGGGACATATAAAGGCCGTCTTATGTTGGTCTTCAGGATGGATAGAAATTTGATTATAACCAGAGAATCCATCCATGAAGGAAAAAATATCATTACCTGCACACTCATCAATAATCTGATCAATGAATGGCGTGGGCTAATTATCTTTAGGACAAGCCTTGTTTAGCTCCCTAAAATCAATGCATACTCGGATTGTTCCTTGCCTTTTATCTACAGGGACTGGATTATAAACCCAATCAGTAAGAGGAACAGGGTATATGAAACTCGCCTTTAGCAGCTTCTCCACTTCCGCTTTGATAGTTGTTGCTTTCCTAGGGTTGAAAGGTCGAAGTCTCCGACGGACAGGTTTGGCGTTTTCGTACGTCTTGATCTCATGATGAACTATAGATGGGTCAATGTCAGGAATTTCCTCATAAGGCCAAGCAAATACATCCCGAAATTCTTTAAACAAGTCGGTGTAAATTTGAATTTCTTCAGGGGAACACTCAATTCCGATGAAGAGATTCTCGATTGTGTTAGGGTCCCTAGAGATGTTTATAGATGTTATTTTTGAAATCACCGACATATGACCTTCGGCACGAACGTGTGCTGGAGCCAAAGGGTTTGACACCGTACAAACATCACTAGAACAGAGCTCAGAGAATATAGACTCTACCTCCTGCAATGGAGGAAGAAAGTATGAACAATGGTGTAAATATTCCCAAGGTCGATCTATACCCATCATTGCTTCAAGAATTGCTTCTTTCGATGGTAAAACTGAATCTAAGCAGTCCAAAGCAGAGGTAGAATCAAGGGTCCAAGCGGGGGCCACATCGCCATCTAACTCCTCTTTCGAGAAAGGAGTAGAATGGTCATCTGTAGAGTTCACGATAGACTGATATCTAAGTTCAGCTGCAGAAATAGGAAATGCCATTCCATTCTCTTGTCCTTCAACTAATGTGGCCATAGGTGAAGGCAAGGTCCAGGGGTCTGAAAAATAACAAGTTCGAAAGAACCCATCTCGGGAAAACTCCTTAGATGATGAAATGGCATTGATTTTAGCGATAGGAGAGGGAAACTCAAAAGTACCCATCAACGAGCAATACATCCCTACTCCTAGATTCTCAATAGGCGGACGAGGGTTATCCACTAAAGGAACACTAGAGTCGGAAGTTGCTTGAGGATCAACTAGACAATAATCTAATTGATCCACCTTTGCGATTTTCCCCTCATGAGGAAAGCATATGACACGAAACAAAGTCGAAACAACGGCGTCCATTTCGTATACCCAGTTCCTTCCTAGGAGGAGATTATAATTTAGGTTAGCATCTACGACTTCTACTTCAATATTAACGACCTTCCCCCCAACACATATAGGAAAGGCCGGGATAATCCCATGCGGCTTATGAGAATGGCCATCGAATGTAGTCAAGACGGTAGGTGAAGGAACGGTTGAAGGCGATCCAATAGCCTTCCAACATGACATCGACATGACGCACGTGCAAGCCCCTTCATCAATAAAGATTCGAAAAATGTTAATTTTCCGGTATGTAGACTTTATTTGAAAATCCATGTGATGAGGGAGTCGCTTTTTGACATTTAACATGTCAAAAGTGAGCACTAAAGAATTAGTTGGATCTACTGCCCCAATTGCGGAAAGTAAAGCACTTCTCTGAGCCAGAAATGACTAGAGAACCTCTAAAGCGGACATGGCGCACAGACTCTGAGCTAGATCCTCCACAATGGAGTAATTCTGGGCGTCCCTAGCATTAGGATTAATCGTCGCGCGTTTAGCGGAACCTTTCGGTATCCGTGGTATAGTCTCGATAGGGGGTCGCTCGATATGAAGGTCAGTACTTCCGGGAACAGCCTTATCGTTGAAAGTTTCGGCTTCACCATAATCACATGACCGAGTAGCCACATGGATGTTAGAACCCATCATGAAAACATTCGATGATTTTTCCCCTTCCTGGTTGCCCCCTGCGGAGGCCCCAGGGTTTGAACTCGCGCCAGCAAGAAGTTGCTGCCCTTGGGGAAAAGGGTTGGTTAACACGGCTTGGGAACTAGAAGTCCCTTGCTGCCCTAACAAGAACTGAGCGTCTTCAATCTTGGGGCAAACATGAGTTAAATGGTCTCCACCGCACAACTTGCATGGAAACTTAACTTTCTTTTTCGACTCATTTCTACCTCCACCAGCATTATTGCCGGATTTGTTTGCATCAGGCTTCCCATCCCGATTCTTTTTCTTACCTCGTCCTTTCTTTTTCCCATTGGAATTTTTACTTCCTTTGGGATTATCAGATTGGACGACATTAATTGAAGAAGTTTGGGAAGCGGAAGGGTTAGATGATGTGACTTGGTTGTTAGAAGCAGTTTATAAAAACAACTGCTGCAATTGATTCAACAAGTTCACTGTATTTGTGTCTACTGACCCAACAGTACCATCTGCGTGGGGACCTGGCTTCGACTTAGCTACGTCAACCTTAGATCCAGGAGCATCTGGAAAGTAATTTTGTAGGATCCCAGACTGAGAGTAGATCAGTTCTAATTGCAGGGCCCTAAAAATTGCTTGCTCCTCGGAATAGACCCTAGACATGGAGACATCCTTGGAGATATCAGGTATCAAAGACTTCAAGAACCACTCGAGACAGTACTCCGGAGGGATTTTAGCTTTAATGAGCCTCTTTCTTCATCTCCATTCCTGAATGTGATTGGAAATGTGAGTTGCCCTATCCTGACGAAAAGTATCCAGTAGTTCAGTTATGGCATCATACCGAATGGGCAACTGAAAATGGTTCAAGAAAATGTTAGCTAAGTTGGAGAATGATGTAAAGCTTCCCCCATGCAACTCTATATACCACTTAGCCGCGTTTCCAGTCAAGGTGTGTTCAAATAATCTCAACCTAACCGAGTCGTCGATCAGGGAGTTCGGTGAGCACCATAAGTGGAACGTGGTTACGTGGTTGCCCAGATCCTCACCATTCTTCCCTTCTAATTTTGGAATATCCAAAGGGATTTTAGTTGGGACCAGAGGCCGGGCTGAATTATACTTGATTGGGTCGTTAGTTAACTTAGTGAGGTCTGACAAGTTTAACATTGCCAGAAACGAAAGTCTAGGCAGAGCTTGGGGATTCCACCCTGACTAGGTGGCACTCCCGAAGCTCTGAAAAGATTGGCCTGGATTTTGGAAGGCACCAGGCTGCCCGAAGTAACCAGTAGAACCCGCTGAGCCAAAAGGCAGGCCTTGTGACCCAGCAAAACTCGGAGTTTGACCAACTCCGGCTGTATATCCATCATACCCAGCAAAGTTTCCTCCTAAAGTATTGTAAGGATTTGACAACCCCTAATATGGATTCCAAACCGAAGCTAGGGGAGGAATACTTTGGAACAAACTAACCGTGGTATACGGCCTATTCCCATATTGGCCAAAGAATGGATTCCCAATTCTGGCACTACTAAGCCCAGGGTTATTCCAACCTTGGAAAGGATTGCTTCTTTGTCCTACCGAAGAAAAAGGCATAGATCCTATCGTAGGGTTGGAATATGGTATATGACCACTTCCGAACGGAAAACCTTGGAACGAAGCTGACCCACTCATCATGGACATGGCGGCCCCGAACGGAGCTGAAGGAATGCCCTGTGAATGGGCGCCAAATGGGAAGTACCCAGAACCAAAAGCATTTGTTTGGGAATTTCCACTCGTAGACGGAATGGAGGTAGACCCAACAAAGGACGTGCTAGCAAAAGATCCGAATAAAGAGACGGAGGGGATGGAAATAGTTCCACCCCCTTGTAGATATATAGGAGTCTGTACAGTCGTAGCACTTGTAGAATCCATGCTTCCAGTAGTGGTCATCGAAGGTAAGCACGTAGCGTAACCTGGACTTGACGGTCTATGCGTCGGAGTCCCAACGTATTACAATACGTGTGGATGACTGGATGGCAGGGGAGAATTCGGAGCCGCTAACAACTCTGAAAGTTCTTCTACCTCAATGTTATCCTCCGCTTGTAAGCAAACTTGAGAAATAAGTGGAGTGTTCCTTTCTTGTTCCACGGAAGTACCAGGCCTTGCTTCAATACTATTGCTCTCGAGGGGAGGATCAATCCCTGATGCGTCAATTGCAGTGGGACGAAACCCACCGGTATTATTGCCTTTTCACCCTCTCGGAGAAGGCTCTAAACTCGGTGGTGAGAGAGCACGAAGTCTTCGAGACCGTCTAGGAGATCGGTTAGCCACCTTAAATTCTTTGTTTAAAATCTAGCTAAAGACTCAAAAAATTTCAAGCTAGGCCAACTAAGAGCATAGAGCACCCACTATAAAGTCCCTAAAGATACAGCCAGTCAAACAAATTCCAAGTATTTCCGCTCCGGGTGATTAGGACCAGACACTAAAATATGAGAAAGTGGAAAATAAAGGGCCTTCCGAATATAGTCTGGGATGTTGAGGGCCCAGGCCTATCAGTGAAGGTATCAGAGGAAGTTACGTTGACCTCCTAACAACAGTCTGCGCCGGTGCAATCCCCCAAGCTTCGCAAGGGTGCCCTCCAGTAGTACCGTTGAAAGTGATACAACGTCAACCTCAGGTGCCACGGGATTCCCCTCCGCAGCCACCTATGTAGTTCCCTAGGAGTGGCAACTATGGATACCAACTCGTCATAGAAGCCAGGCAAAACAGTCGTGAGGTAAGTTCGGAAAAGTAGGAGAGGGGGTATCTCTCTTTCTTGTCTTCACAGACCCTTGTGCTTAACTCCAAGATCCGGAGCTTTCCTGGTATTCCTAACGCTATTGGATTTTCTCTCATTAATCAGACTCCTATGTTTTGACGTTTAATATGGCCTTGGAGAGTTAACTCTCCACTCGCCTAATGCAAGGCCCTAAAATCTTAAAACTTGTTTGTGTATTTAACTTAAAAGAAAAAAGTTCTAGTTGATTTTAGTTAGCGCTTGATTTTAAGGGTTGTTGTTTAAGTCAAAGGATGATGGAAGTGAAACTAGTGGTGTTTTTTTTACGCAAAAGAAATTAATAAAACCTAACTATATGCATGTGCACTTTGTCATTGTTTTTCGATGAAGATTAATTTCTACAGGGTTCGAAAGGAAAGTTATAATGAAACAAACTTTTCTTTTCTTTTCTTTTCATTCACACTTCACACTCAAAAGTTAACAAAACTATTTTATGCCTAAAGAGATGCAAATCTATCCTAATGCAACACTAAATGCTTGAT
>APFE030467276.1:89415-105306 GCA_000404065.3 Pinus taeda | reverse complement strand
ATCTCTCCACTCGCCTAATCCAAGGCCCTAAAATATCCTAAAACTTGTTGGTGTGTCTAACTTGACAATTATAAAAAGTTCTAGTATATTTTAATTAGCGCTTGTTTTTAAATGGGTTGTTCTTTAAGTCGAGGGATAAGCGGAAGTGAAACTAGTGGTGTTTTGACGCAAAAGAAACTAATAAAAAACCAAACTACATGCAAATGCACTTGTTTTTGTTTTTCGATGAAAGAAATTTCTACTAGGTTTAGAGGAACTTCAAAGAAAGCAACAAATTTTTCTTTTCTTTTCTTTTACTCATGCTTCACACTCACAAAAATTAACAAAACTATGAATGCCTAAAAGGATGCACAAATTTATCCTAATGCAAAAAGTACATGCTGATGCAAAACTCAAAACTACTCTTAAATCAAGAAATGAAAGTTACCTGTTTATCAATTTTCTAATTTGCCACTTAAAATGTTTAGATAGAATATAAGTTGTTGATGCTCATTTCGTCCAAACACTAAAAGCAAGTTTCAAGACAAACAAAAATGCATTTCACTCATAAAAAGGAAACTAAATCAAAACCAAGTTCAAAAAAGCAAAACCAAGTTTCAAGAAGTTTTCTTCAATAGCAAAACAAAAACGACTTTTCAAAAGTGCTCTAAACAAGACTGAAACTTTATGATCGAATAATAGGCAATGCAACACTTTGCGAGTTTGCAACACAAAACAAGTGAGAGCTCAACAAAAATGTGTTTCGAAATGCTCTTAACAATCAAAAAGCAGCAACAAGAGCTTTGCAATAAAGACCAAAAGATTGAAAAGACAACTTTCAAGAAAGTGTGAACCAACAACTTTCGGAAACAAGAAAAGCAAATGGTCATAAACATGCAAACCAAAAAAGTCACCAAAACAAAACTTGACACAAATATTGAAATCAACCTTTCTGCCCTGAAAGCACAGAGTAGCCAAGATTCCTAGCAAGAAATCTTGTGTGCTTAAGCAAAAAAAGATGACGTTTGCAAGAAAAGCAAATAAGACCAACACTTTCCACAATTAGAGAGAATTTGAAATCATATACTTGCTGTAAAACTAAAGACTGTCATAGAAAAGTAATTGTTCAGGACTGAATCAGATCAATAGACAGACCTCCAGAAACAAAAAGATTTAAAAAATCTTGAAAATTATAAGATATACGCGACTGTGTTAGTGCACAGATGCGTGTATACGCGACTGAGCCGAAGGAAACATGTGTATACGCAGGTTTACTTAAGGAAACATGCATATATACGCTTCTGTAAATAGGGAAAACAACGTATATAAAAGATTTCAAGAAAAATAAAAAACAGTGTGAAGAAACTGATCAAACTTACAATTCAAGTTCCTAAAGGAATAGATTACACAGTAATAGCAAGCAAACAGACAATTGAGCCCTGATTGGCTTGAATAAACCCAAACTAGGAACAACAATACTGTTGTCCCTAGCGAAGTTGCCAATTTTGTTAAGGGATAAGTTCCCCTAGGGTCTTGGGTTGATACCCTAGCAGATCGGAGTTTATCTATACAGAGAAACACACATTCCATGCAACCATAGTGCTAATATAAGCAAGCTCTACGATAAGGGGCGTACCTGAGGTCCTACGTTTGAGAAGATCCTTGCAGGGTCCAAACCCTCTCGGAGTTCCTTTTGCTCCTTCACCCTGCAAAACAATCAATTCAAGAAAGTACAACAATATATGGACTAAACATCATAAAGAAATCATCTTCATAGTATATTGAAAGGTAGTTAGTTATGCAATTAAACAACCATTCACATATGAATCATAACATGGATATCATAAACATGGAGAAGATTTATATCAGGAACAAAGACAAGTGTTTCTTTTATTATAGACAAATAAAGTACAGAAAGGAATAATTTCACCTGATTCGTCCTTTCGCAGGCTTCAAGCAGAACCGTCCTCCGGATTCGTCCAGTCTCAAGCCTTTAACAAACTCCTTCCATGACTTACTCCATGATATCTCAAGTAGTAGATAGACATCAACACACAAGGAAACAAGGGTTTCCTGTAAATGGGGGAAGTGTAGGAGGCACTAGGATCTTCAGACCTGGTTAGGGAAATCTCATCATAATAATCTTTCTCTCTCTTCTCTCCTCCTTTAGGCCTTCCCATTGAAGCCTTTTTATACTTCTCCCAAAGTAGTTTTTTAATTGGGAATTCGTTGGGAACAGTTGGGCCACGGGCACTAATAGGTAATCAACAGGTAAAACCCGTGATCTCCGCCCGAAATTAAGGAGATTTATTTTTTTCAAGTGTTTTAAAAGATATACGCGGGTTGGGTATACAAAGACCCGCGTACACACGCGTTTAGCTCAGGACAATGTCGCGTATAGGGAATAAAACACTGTTTTTTAAATTTTGGACCAGGTCTGGAAGGAGGGGTTGCCCTAGGCCATAAGTGCAGCATCACAAACCTCAAGAGTGAGATTTGGAGCTATAACAAGACCTCCTCCTTCGCTAGCCCTTTTTCACTTTCTTCCTTGAATTTCACACTTTTCACTGACCAAGTGCTCCAAATGAGGTCGAGTTGCTACCTATATATATTAGTTCCTGCCCCTCAGTTTAGGTTGACTTGTTCAGTTTGATGCCAACTTGGTGGAGGAGCCCTAGAAGACCTAATTTACATGCAAATAAATTTCTTTCTTGACAAATAAATCCCAAGAAGGGTTCTTTACATTGTGACATGGACAAGGCACTTGACATAAACCCTAGAAGTCTTCAGTGGAGACTTTGACCTAAAAACAATTGACCCCAAGCATGAAACCATGCTTTAATAAGTCAAATTTCTTTAATAATAAATTTTCTTTTTCTTTCTTCTGATAAATACATTACATGAGGACTCAAGTACTATTATGAAGAGCCACACTAGTTACATTCTTCAACACTCCCTCTTAATTAGGGAGGAATTCATAATTACAAATATATAGAGGTACATGGAAGATCAACAAAATGAACTACGAAGAGTTCTAACACACTCAGTGCTGCGAATTAGAAACTTGACCAAGATATTCTATCCAGGTGGGACTAAGATGGACTCAATCTTTCAGCCAGTCTAGGTACCATCAAGCTTACTTGCTAACCATCAACCCAGGGATCTGGGTGTGTATCCAAGGTTGGAGCTCCATGACCAACCCCACCCTCCCTCTTCGGGATCTAGACATGTTATGTTATGGTATGTTCTATGCTTATAACAGTTTACTTCTTTTTCTTATTATATTCCACAGATTAGCAATCACATGTACATAAAGTAAAGTGCAGATAGAACATTAAACGATCGACATAAAACAAGCCAAGACAAGAGACATAGGATGTGGCGGCTAGCCAGGGACAAACCCCACAATGTGTGGGGAAACCCTTTGATCAAACCTTCTTTTATCTTCAATAATTCAATAGAGAGAAATAGTACAATAAATCTGATTTATATCAGCAGTAGCAAACCTAGATCAGCAGCATCAGCATCAATGACTTCATCATCAAACTAGGGCAGACGATATCTCACAAACCGACCGTCGGATCGGCTTGATTCCACCACCAAAAGTTGCGGCTTCCAGAGGAGGTTCAGATGAACCTACAACATAGTTCAGATGAAGAGATCTTCTGGTCCATGTAGATCAAACTTTACTTCTGCAGTTGCAGCTTCAGTTTCAGCAGCTTCCGACTTCACATGTGTGAGAGAGAGACCTTTTTCTGCGCAGTAGAGAAGAGACTCTTTTCTGCGCAGTAGAGAGAGAGATTTGATGAGGTGAGTGAGTGCAAATGAGGAAAAGTCCTCTTGTATTTATACACAAATGATGATGTTTGAATAGATGCCACTGTTGGGCTTCTGAGCCTACATGAGTTGTAGGTCGGCTTGATAATAATTCCATAATCAAAATAAATTCATATCTCCATGAATACTTATCAGAATCGGATGATCTTTATATCAATCTTACACATCTCACGAGAGGAATCTAATAAAAATATTATCAGCCATGAATAAGATGACCCACATGAAGTTTGGCCCTAGTTGCCAATTTTAACAAGATAGGAGTTGGTCTTCTCTATTGGGATACAGGCCAAAGGTTAGCATGCTACGAAATGGGTGGTTCGGGTTCCACTTCTTGAAATTGGAAGACACAAAAAAGATTGGTTCTCTCCCCCGGGTCAGAGGTTGGGGTTTCCTCTCTCTACAAAAGTGGTTAGTGGGCTTTGATCCTCTTAAGGAGGTTCCTCAGCTGAAATTCCTCTAAGTAGAGCTTCTAGGGATCCTGCTGGAACTTTGGTCTAGATCTGCTATTAAGGAGATTGCTAACAAGATCGACCATTTCTTCTTCCCTCAGTAAAGCAACTTGGGGGCACTGGCAAGGTTGACTTCATAGGTGGGTTGTCGGCTGAAATGGATATTATTTTGGGGGAATTTCTTAGTGTGACAATAGATCGACTATTGGGGTGTACCATTCAGATGCCTGGGTTGTCATTCAACAGGCCATCTAATCGCTAATTGCCCATGACGACTTAGGGGAGGCAGGACGTGGACAGATCGACACACGGGTTGTGTGGGTCATACCCATGCAAGTATTGCGAAGGTTGATGGACTCATCAGGGCCCCAGATATGTTGGCCGATGGCTCCAATATTAAAGTTGATGATATCTCTATGGACAGTTTAGACATATCTGGTGATCACTCTTTTTCGACCATATGCCATATGCCACATCTTTCCTCGGTCAAATCTCGCATACCATGTATACTGGGTGTGGCTTGTGGATCCTCTCCTCGGGATGTTTTTTCCCCTCCACCAACTCCTATCCCTCCGTTGGGTCCTACATTGATTTCTCCCTCATATCGACGTCAAAATCGTGCAAATGTGGATGCCATGCAATTGGCAAATGTGGACTCTCATCTTAGATTTGGGACTTTCACAGGTATTCCAATTTCGTCGATCTCTGAGGATTTAGACCTAGAATATTTGGCTTGTGATGAATCTGTCAGCTTGGCACCACTTACCATTAAAAGATCTTTTTTTGGTGAAGCGGATGTCATCGTGAGCTCAGAATCGAAGAAGAATGTCACGACGAGGAAAAAAACGGCATTAAATATAAAAAAGTACGACATTGTTTTGAGGCTTCCTCTGACCTTCAATTGATGTTCCTAGATGCAATGGAGGATGCTCTGCCACTCTCCACTCTCTCCTATCCTATTTTTGGTTCCATTGTTTCAGAAGATGATGATGAATCGTGGGTCCTTAGAGCACATACACCCGATTGTTGAAGAATGTAACTAGTGTCGGTCTTCATAATTGTATTTGTCAAAAGAAATTTTATTATTAAAGAAATTGACTTATTAAAACATGGGTTTCATGCTTGGGTCTATGTTCCTTAGGTCAAAGCCTTCATTGAAGGTTTCTAGGTTGTGTCTTGAGTCAATAGAGTCATTATCATTTTTATTAGACCCTTCTTGGGCTTTTGAATCATGTAAAAAGAATTATTTGAGTCAAAAAAGTCATTTGTCACCTCCACAACAAGTCGGCCCTATACTCATGAAGTCGGCTTGGATTATGGCTATTCGACCCAACAGAAAGGCTATATATAGAGAGGCAACTCGACCTATTTGAAGCACTCATTCAACAAGTTTGATCTACAGGAAGAAGCAAAAAAAGAGAGTGAAGTTGTTGGAGAAGGAAAGAAGAATATGGGAAGACCTAAATCGAGTTATTGGGCAATCTAACTCTCACACGTGCGAAGTTTTTGGGCTGTTGTTGGGGCCGAAAAATCTAAATCCTCTGCAGGTTCGAAATTCTGAAGCTAGGGGCGAAAACTTTGTAGTTGGGGGGGCAAAATTCTAGATTCTAGCTGCAACTGGGAAGTTGACACTTGAAAACTTTGGCAGGGGTCATCTACAAGGAGGAAGTACTGACTTGGTGATTGGAGGAGGTTTGTGTCTAGGTTTAAAGGGTTTTGGATTGTCTCATCTTAATTTACTAGTGGAATAGTTGGATTGGGTTTTCCCCTAGATAGGGATTTTGCCCTCGCTGAGTGCCTACATGTGTTCCTTGTTGTGATCTATGTTTTTTGGTATTTGTCTTGATGAAAGGAACATAATAAATTGAAAGAAGAACTAATAAGAAGAAAAGAACAATCACAAGAAAATGTCAAAGTCTAAGAGAAATTTTCCTAAAGAACCTAATCTATATAATTCCCTTGATTTCTCAACTTGGTATGAGAGCTAGGGCTTTGTAAAGAGGGAAAAACGAAGATCAACTTAGATCTACACCATCTCAAAGAGTACAATTACCCCAAACCAGATTAGTAAAGGCAAGAAGAACGAATGTTTTGGCATGTCATCAAGACCTAATTATAGAGATAAGGCCAAGGCTAACAAGAGTGTTTAGAGGCCATTCAAACCTATTCAAGGAGACCTAAGGTCTAATCTAATAACCCTCTGTAGACCACAGCCATTGACAAATGGATCAAAGCTCTTGGACATTCTTATCCAACCCTAATCTCTGTTACAAATCCGCCGATCTATTCTAGGAGAGCGAAGGTATAATGAACCTTATTTTTGAAAGAACAAAAGGCTTGTCTACCAGCCCAAGGGAGGCCGCACTTCTTGGTATAGGAGAAAAGGTTAAAAGAGACCTCACAACGTCTACAACCTCCATCCAAATTCTCGAAATTTTCGTGTTCTAAAGGAGATTCAAGATCAAATTCATTGGAGGACAATAAATTCTATTTGTAGACCATTAGTGCCAAAGTTTTGAAGCAACGTCTCTTGGAAAACGAAATCCATACCCTACTTCTATGCATTAAAAGCTCAAGCTATACAAAAAGAAGTCCTGAGCCCATTTCTTGTTTGAAGGGTCGCCTTGCATATCATATAATCTTAAAGTATACCCAAACTAAAGGCTACAATAATCAAGAAAAGGGGAGCCAAGACTCCTATTTTATCTCTGCGTATAAAGGAGACCTAAATCATAGGCATACTAGGCCTACCTTGAAAGTGTATTTATCTAGCTACAGTCATTCATTGACATGTGGAAGTAGTATAAGACTCTGTGGTATAAGATCCATGAATGTATGGATAATCTGTGCATTCATAGATATAATGAGCATATATAAATACACAGTATAAGGAGACAGTAAGCCAACCTATGGAACCTTCTCTCTTAAACACTAAAAGAATCTTGATTGTGAAGGAAGAAGTCTTCAAATAGTAAATATGTCATGCACCAGTTCATGGAAGAATCTTTGAAGATTTGATCAAGATTAGGTAAGCATTGTTTTTATTCTTTTGTCCCATACATCTAACATTATGTCTACAGTTTGCGATAGGAGCAACAAGCTCAATCGAGTATCAAATAAATGTATGTATGTCTTAATGTATGTAAGACTTGCCCATTTGCTAAGTTTGATATCTTAAGGTTAGTTGATTGTATGATTAAAGATTGGTAATGTCTAAGATAAAACTCACTCTCATTCAATTGGTCTCCATCTAACAAATGTTTAGGATTTTGTCCAAGATATATATCAATCATTGAGGTAATAGAAATCCTAGTCACCATGATTGTGTACTTTTATATTTTGATTATGCTTGTCAAGAAATATTATAGGTATATATTGAGAATGGTAATGAAGATGCTATCATATTTCAGAGGAAGCCCTTCATTAAGAAAACTTACCAAGTTTGTAAAAGGAATAACTCAAGGTATGTATGATTATTTATAGTAAATCTTCTTCATATTACAAGGAACAATGATTTTGAAATTTATTCTATATTACTAACTCTTTCATGTCCAGGATTTTGAATCATAGAGATACTTGTTAGGGTGATTCATCATTAGATTGAATCTACCCTCGTTATACTATCTCTTGCCATTTGATCATTCTTGTGAAACCTTAACCCTTAGGGTTCACTATAAAACCCTGGCCTCTTGATGCTAAGGGTATGTCAATATTGATTATAAAACCCTAGTCTTCTTAGGGTTTGTTGATAAAGTCTAGAACATATGATAAATCCTATTCTTTTGAAGTTTAGGGTTTTGATAATGTCATGGTAAAAGTCCTAGTCCTTTAGGGTTTGTTGTTAATGTATAGGTTATATTATGAAACCCTATATTTTTAGGGTTTATAAACAAAACCCTTTTAAGTAAGACCCTAAGAATAAAACCCTAGGTATATATTCTTCCATATGATCAAAACCTTAGCCTAGTCAAAATTGTTGTATATCTAACTTTGATGTATTGATCCTTGTATCTTGGGTTTACCTAGTAGACATTGATACAAAATGCTAATGCATGATAATGAAACCATAGATATGTATATGCGAGTATGTTATCTCGATTATTGGTTTTATTAATGAAATCTAGGGTATATAACAAACCCTAGTAGAATTTGTTATGAATTCTAGGAAGTAATATTGAAGCCCTAGATGTATAGTGCTATGATGGGATTGATATATTGATTGAGTTTCTTAAGTCTTGATGATGAAGTCTAGGGTTTGTGACAAAACCCTAGCAAGTTGTTGAAGTCTAGTATATAAAAGATGTAACGATTGTTGATTATGAACCTAACTAGGTTTAGTTATTTGATGTCTAAAGTTTGAATGTTTTGATGCTTCCATTGTAATGACATGTTTTTGATTGAATTCATGCTTCTATCTATTTGTAATTGGTTGTAGTTGCTATTAAAGTTTTGCAGGTACATGATCTTCAAGATGTTGAAGATGTTCACAATGATGAGCATGATAAAGGAAACTACAATGTTGCGAAAATCTTGATAACATCTCGATTTTATCTTGAAATCACGATTTTTTGGCCTAGTCGATGTTTGCCAATTTTTATCGATATTTTGATGGTATATTGATTTTGCTAATGTTTGCCAATTTTAACTGATATTTTCTCGATTTTTACGATTTTTTGGCTTTCCGGACTATTGCAGATTTTATCGCGATGTCGATGTTCGCAACATTGGGAAGCTACAAGAATGATGATAATCAAAGATGACCTTGATGTCATGAAGCCTTGAAAGGATAAAGTTACTTCGATATTATAAAGAGAAGGAAGTTGTTGATCTCCCCAAGTTAAGAGGGGACTTGGATAGAAGAAAAGGTGTATCTCCCCAATTAAGGGAGAGGACATATTATGAAAGTCCTAATGAATACCTTGAAGAAAGAATGAAACCGAAGAATGAATGAAAATACTTCAGATGGATTTTGCAAACAAACGACTTGAGAAGTACTGAGGCTGTATTTGGTGCTACTAACGAAGTGAAAGAAAAAAGCTTCTGATAAGTTGTACTTGGATAGCTTGATAATAATATAAGTAGCATTAGAGCGATTGAGAACCCCGAAGGTTTGTGTTTACTTGTATATATATTTGAAGGTTTATTACTGATTGGGGTTGTAATTGTGCAGGTTCTCTCCGTACAAAAATTGGATGTTTGAAGCATGCTTGGATTGGTGGATATATATCTGGTTTAGTTGATAAGGAGAGATAAAGCATCTTGTTGCGACAAGATGCTTGAGAGGACATCTCGCCAACCTATGTGTTGATGTCTAGATCTCAAAGTAGGGAGAGTGGCATTGGTCTTGGAGCTCTGACCTTGGATACGCACCTAGATCCTTGGGTTGATGTTAGAGCTTAAAAGCTTGATGGTACCTAGAGTGGCTAAAGCTTGAGTACACCTTAGCCCCACCTGATTAGAGTACTGTGGTCATGTATTTAGTCTGTAGCATTGCGTGTGTTGTGACTCTTCATAGAGTATATCATTTTGAGATTTTCCATGTGCCTCTGTATGTATGTAATTATGAATACCTCCCTAGTTAAGAGGGAGTGTTGAAGATTGTAACTATTGTCGGTCTTCATAATTGCATTTGTCAAAATAAATTTTATTATTAAAGAAATTGACTTATTAAAGCGTGGGTTTCATGCTTGGGTCAATGTTTTCTAGGTGAAAGCCTCCATTGAAGGCTTCTAGGTTTTGTCTTGAGTCAATAAAGTCATTATCATTTTATTAGACCCTTCTTGGACTTTTGTATCATGTAAAAATAATCATTTTTGAGTCAAAAAGGTCATTTGTCGCCTCCACACCATGTCGGCCCTGTGCTCATGAAGTCGGCCTAGATTAGGGCTATTTGATCCAACAGAAATGCTATATATATATATATATATATATATATATAGAGGCATCTGGACCTATTTGAAGCACTCATTCAATAAGTTCGATATACAGGAAGAAGTAGCAGAAAAAGAGAGCGAAGTTGCTAGAGAAGGAAAGAAGCTGGGAAGACCTAAATTGAGTTCTTGGGCAATCTGTCTCTCACATGTGCGAAGTTTTTGCACTGTTGCTGGGGTTGAAAAAATCTAAATCTATTGCAGGTCTGAAATTCTGAAGCTGGGGGCCAAAAATCTATAGCTGGGGGGCCGAAATTCTGGATTGTAGCTACAATTGGGAAGTTGACACTTGAAAACTTTGGCAGGGGTCATCTACAAGGAGGAAGGATTGACTTGGTGAGGAGGAGGTCTGTGTCTAGGTCTAAAGGGTCTTGGATTGTCTCATCTTGATTTACTAGTGGAAGAGTTGGACTGGGTTTTCCCCTAGATAGGGGTTTTTCCCTTGCCGAGTGCCTACATCTTGTGTCCCTTGGTGTGATCTTCTTTGTATTGGTATTTGTCTTGATGAAAGGAACATAATAAATTGAAAGAAGAAAAGAAAAATCACAAGAAAATGTCAAAGTCTAAGAGAAATGTTGGGTTGTGTTATATTCTTTCCAGGACTAGCTATCCTAGTTAATCAGGGGGCGGAGCCCCCTACCCTTTGTTGTGTTGATTGCGTAGCGGGGAGGTCATAGGGGGTTTGAGGGGGGCAGTTAGCCCCCTCTACGGGGTTTGGGGCAGCGCCTCGGGAATTTTTTTTTGGACCCTATATTAGGTGGGCAGACCTACCTATGGTTTTGTGCATGGTCTTCACACATGGTTTTGGGCGTGATGGTTTTCATTCCATGGTATTGGTTGCTTTGGCATGTATATATATGTATTGTAACATTGGAAGGAACATAATGAAAAATCAATTTGGTAGTCTTGGTTTTGGGATCCAGGGGAAAATCTCTGTGTATATTTGTTTTTTGTGTTATGCTCTTGCTATTGTTTATTTTCTTTGTTTTAGAATTTGTATGCAGGTAATTTCTGTACGGAGTTAAAACCTACATTTAGTATCAGAGCTGTTTTGGCTTCAAGGGGACGCCTTTGTTGCTGAGGGGTTTCGCTTGGGCCTGTGGTATACCCTATTCAGTGGGAGATCTGATCATTACATCCTACTTCTATATGTTCCTATGATACCCAAAACTTTAAAGAAGACTTATGTGAAGAAGTTGATTTCAGTGAGAGTAGAGATTCGGGGGAGCTTCCTTCTTCTGCATCTTATCATCTTCTTTCACTTCTTGGGTAATGTGGGCTTCTTCTCATTTCCTCTTATTGTTGTCCTTCTTGAACTTAAGACAACCTCTCTTATAGTGTCCATACTCTTGACAGCCAAAGCATTGGACTTTGGACATATCTCTTTTACCCTTTCTCTGTGGACCAAACTTGCCAAATTTCCCTTTTCTCTTGGCCATAGCAGCAAATGCCTGCTCCTTTGGTCCCACATCCTCCTTGGCTTTGAGTCTAGTCTCCTCATTTTTGTATAGAGACCAAAGTTCATTCAACGAGGTAGCTTCCTTCTTGGAATATATACTTGATGTGAAGTTGCCCCATTCCTCAGGTAATGCATTGAGCACTACAGTAGTCATTTCTCTGTCTGACATAACTTCTCCTATTTCTTGTAGCTCGTATCTCATCTCCGAGACCTTCATGAAGTAGGGAGCTATTCCTTCTTCCTTGGATATCTTCATTTTATATAATTCATTATGCAATGATATCACTTCTCCAGTTGTACTAACTGAGAATAGCTCCACCAACTTATCATAGATTTCTTTAGATGTTTCAAGTTTGGAAACATAAGGAATGAGAGGGTCCTTGATGGATTCTATTAGAATCCTTTGAGCCTTTGTTTCATCCTTATTATACTTTGCTAGGGCTTGAGTTTGATCCTTTCCAGGAACAGTGACATTCCCTTCCCTTTGATGTAGTCCATAACTTTATTTTCTTTGAGAAGTAGATTAGTCCTCTTTTTCCATGCAAGGAAATTAGCAGTCCCAACTAATTTGTTGCTTTCCTTGCAAAAAGACATTTTGATATGTTTAGGAGAGGATATAAAAATACTTGAGAGTGTTGGTGATGAAGAGATCTTTCTCCCTTCTTGAATATCAGATGATTTGACTTCTTGGATCTTGGGGATCTTCAAGATGCTTCCTTCAAGGTGTCTTGTGAGAGATTTGCGTGTTGATGAAAGCTTCTCAATGTGTAGATCTGGAGATCTTCAATGATGGACCTAGATCTTGGGTGCCTTTCTTTGAAGATGAGAATCTTTGATGGAGACTCTTCTTGGATGGATCTAGTAGAGGAAATAGTAATCCTCCTTGACTTTGATGGATCTGGAACCCTTGCTTGTAGATCTGATGCTTCAATCTTTGTATATCCTTGCTTCTTGATGTTAGTGCTTCACTCTTCTATGCGTTCCTGAGATGCCCTTCCTTGATGTGTCACCTTAGCTTTGATACCATGTTGAAGAATCTAGGGCATCTAGGTTATCATGAGATTCTTCTGACAATGATGACTATTTGTGAGGTACCTTTTACTTTTTCTTATTAGCACAATCTTCTCTTATTATGATTAGAGTTTGTTCTCTTCTCTTACGTCATCAAATAGTTGCCAAAGCAAAAGAGACAAGAACACAAGATGTTGGCTCTCAACCAGGGCAAAACCTCTCTTTCTTAGAGAGGAAAACCCTTCTGCAAATTTCTCTTATTTGAAGCTTCAATTGACGAATGCCAAACCCTAGACCCTTGGCAAGTAGATCCTTCAAGCACAAGACACAATCTCTCTTCCTTTTGTCCTTCAATCAATCTCTTCTTCTGCACTGCACCCTGGTCTCTTCCTTTGCACTCTTTCCGGCAACTGCAAAAACCCTAGGTCTCTTTCGAGACCTCTTCTTTGGTGTCTTCCTTTCCTTCTCTACCTTGCTTGGAAATCTTTCTTTTCCTTGATTCCTAGGCTAGAGAATGAGACCTTCCTTGAGGAATATCTTCAATTTAGGGGCTGATCCTCTTAACCCTATTGGAGCTCTGATTTCTTCGCACGTGTGGATGATCTAGGGCTTGAAATAAGCCCTTTCACTTGCTCCTTTCCTTCATAGAAGTGGTACCTACTTCGCTTGGTAGAGAGGCCTATTTGGAGCCTCTTTTTAGCCCAATTGAACCTTCTTGGAGAGCTGCAATTTCTGACTCTTTGCAGCAGCAGAATGTCCTCTCTTACCTTCGCACGTGTGACAGAAAGAGCCCTAAAACAGTCCCAAAATTTCGGATTTCTTTCTTCTCTTCTTGGCTGCACTAGAAGCACCTTAATGCTCCTTTTCGTATCTCTTTGTCGTCCTCCCTTCTTCGCTGATTTCAGAGATGAGTAGTGATTCTTTTGTGAGGTTGAGCTGCCCTTAGGCCGACTTGATCAACTGGTGAGGCCGACTTGACATTTGTGCCTAAAAAAATCATTTCTTGAGCCGACTTGAAGAGGAGACTTGTCTTTGCTTTGGAGGATCACCTTAGACATTTTTCTTTTACTCTAATACATAGATGTTCATAGTGTAACATGCCCACATGAGTCTTCAACAATTGCATTGACTCTTTGACTTTCCTATAGCACTTCAGCATATGCTAGACCTATGCAATGAGCAAGAAACTCATTGTTACAATTGACAAAAATAATAATCCTTTTTCTTTTACGAGTACAAAGATCAAAATTACATTTATGAAGACCGAACCTAGTTACACTTTCTTCAACACCAAAGACCTAGGATATGCCCTTTATACAACAGGGAGAATGGAGAAGTGAACCATCTCCTACTCAACTGTCCCTTTGCGGTCTCTGTCTGAACAGAGGTTCTCCAGATTCTACAGATTATTGCTATATGGGACAGGACTTTTGTGGTCAATTGTACGTCTCGGTGGATCGAGGAACACGAGTTACGGGTCTTTTCCTTTTTGCATTTTCTGGGGGCTTTGGAGGGGAAGAAACGGAAATATTTTCGAACATGTTAATCCGTAGGTGCACAACATTAACCTCAAGAGTCAAGATTGCATCTTTGTTCCAGGAGTATGAGCATTGGCGGCCTAGGATACAAAGGAGAAAAATTAATAACAGAGAAGATCAGTAAATCGGGGCCTATAGGTTTTTTCGATGGGGCATCTTCTTCAAGAATTTGTGGATGTGGGGCAAATGTAATCTTGAGGCTGGGCCAAGCTGTCAATTTCACTGGCATGGGGGTGAAGGCACAAACAACAGAGTCAAACTTTTAGCTCTGTGGGGTTTGCTGCTGTGCACTAGATGGCTGGATATAGAGGGTATGGAGGTATATGGCGATTCTAAACCAATCATAGACTGGGCTTTGGGTATCACTACTTTCGGACCTCCCTCTTTAATATACTGGATATATAGGATATGGAGGTATATGGCGATCTAAAACAATCATAGACTGGGCTTTGGGTATCACTACTTTCGGACCTCCCTCTTTAATATACGGGATATATAGGATATGGAGGTATATGGCGATTCTAAACCAATCATAGAGTATCACTACTTTCACACCTCCCTCTTTAATATACTGGATGCAGAGGATTAGACTTCTGTCCTTATCTTTTCAGAAAATTTCCTTCACACACATGTATATAGGGAGTAGAACCAGATGGCTGGTCTCCTCTCCAAGCGTGGGATTAGTCTTTTGCCAGCTAAGCTTTATTACACTATCCTCGTCAATGGTTGTTCTTCCAGCACTGGGAGCTTTAAAATCTGAGGGTATTTGTCTCAGCCTTTATGACGAAGATTTCATGTTTCTTCTGGTTTGTTTTTGCCTCTTAGAAAGACAATCGAATAGGGTTTTGAAAGAGTACTTGTTTCATAGGACAAAAAGACTCACAGATGCTATATTGTCTTGGTTTATCTGTATTCATGGGGAAAATAGAACTAGAGACGAGATGGTTACGCAGATGTCACAGTCTGTGCAACGGGATACAAAATAGCATTATAGATTATATGTAATGAAAATCATCAGTCTTTTCATGAGAACAGATCCACGAAAATGTAACTACCTTTTGCTTTTATAAAAGATAGTCCATTTTTCCTGATTGAAAAAGGTATCGCTTCTTTGGTGGGACTCCTATTCAACAATCATGTACGATAAGCGTTGCTTTAAACCCATATATTTGGAAATGATTTTCCATGGAACTTCTTTTTGGCTATGATTATTACCCTGACCACTTTTTTTCACCATCACCATTTTACCCCTAAAACTCCTTGTTCTTACAAAGTGAACAAACATATCGAACTCCTTTCTACTGTATACCTGTAGAATGCTTATCTTTCTTTGACATTCTTTTGCTATTTATTTGAACTTTAAACTTTTTCATAGCATCTCAGTATTATTGTAAAGTATTTATAGTCATTCATTACTGATTAGGAGTAAATTAATATTTATGGTCATTCTTTAGTAACTAGGATTTATATTACTTTAAAAAAAATATACATCAGAGTACTTTAAAAAAATATACATCAGAGTACTTTGGTATTATTGAGCAGAGAGGGGCTCTCCAGCCTATTACTCGATCAAATTACAAAAAAATTACAAAAAAATAAAGGAATAGGAATAGGAATAGGAATAGGAAGAGAAACTGAAACTGACACAGAACATTTTGACTTGTCAAATTATATAAAAGCTAAAAAAT
>APFE030467276.1:59455-89114 GCA_000404065.3 Pinus taeda | reverse complement strand
TAATTATAATTATAATTAATAATTAAATCAGTCTAAATCTATTTTAATTCCAGACTTACTCAACGGGCAAGCATAGGGAGGGTTCAAATTCTTTGAAATACAAACGTCTTTTAAAGTGAAAAAGAGATTTGATCCTTCTCGGAACTTGGTAAATCTGTATTGCAGTAGTCTATAACGCGACTTTTTGAAAGCTTTTCCGGCGGATTTTTCCGGTCAAAATCCGGCGGCAATTCATTGGAATCCCATGTTTGATAGCTAGTTTCTGCACAATCAATGGCTTCTAGGGGTTTTTTAGGGCGCTGAATCCAATTATGCAGTTAAAAAAACATTTTAACTGCTAAAAATCAAGATTTAACCTCATTTCTTCCGCCGGATTCCGTCACCGGAATCTCCAAAAAGTCGCATTATAGACAACTCCAATCTGTATTAAAGATAGATTAGACTCTGTGAATAAAAAAATTAATAAAAAAAAGTTACATAATGTGATTCTGTGATTCCCCTCCCACTTGTGTACTTGCACAAATACTTTACTGTTCTTCGTCTGAGCATACTGTTGACTATTTGCTCTTCTCAAGTTTTCTTTTCTATTATGGTATCAAAGCGGCGGTTGGGAGAAACCAATACTGAAAGTGGGTGAAGATTTCGGGATCAGTTTGTCCAACGACGGTATGAAGAATCACAATTTCTTGGAACATAGATTAGAGACGTCGTTTTAATTTGCAGGCTGCACAGATTATTTAATTAGTCGATATACGAAATGAGCTATCATACATATTATTACTTAACTAGCCACCGCACATAATATTTAATCAGCCGGTGAATGAAAATTTCAGTCGTCGTACTTTCTTATAATTTTATTTTTCAGAGGTTGTACGGCTTTTCTTTGACAGTCATACAAGCTGTACAAAATTAGAGTTTAAGCAATCTCTGAGAGTTTCGTGCTTGGACAAAATGATTTTGTGAAAATAAATCCTAGTGACGTTAATGTAGATGCTCAATAAAAGTATAATGCCAAAGAATAAAGAGGCTGTCATGTTCATTAAACTTTTTATCACAGATGAGATGCTTCCTAAAGTTCACCATTTGGTAGACTTTTTGGAATTTGCGTGAAACTTTTTTGTTGTTGTTGGGGTTATTATCTCTTTGAAGAATATTCTACTTTAAATGAAGATGAAAGAGCATGATTATTTTCTAGATCATTAATTACAGATTAAAGATATCAGAGATCAATTAAAGGCTATTTATAGGAAAGTGGAAAAGGAAGATCTTGTTATCATAACTTTGAAGACTCTGCCTTCCTCTTTCCAAATTTTTATCGAGACATCGAATATTACTTCAAATGATGACTCTACTCTTCTTTTTCCAAAATTCTTTCTTCAAAAGACGGGTTAGCATTTGATTAACTTAGCAATAAGATTTTGCAGAAAGATGGGTGGATGAAGCAAATTGAAAAGAATAATGATTTGAATACTTTAGAAGTAACTTCAACAACAAAATTTAAGGAAATAGAAAGTGCAATGTTGGCGTGAAATCTAGGAGGCCTAGTGTAAAGCCTCATTGGCAAGGCCAGACTCTATGGCAACAATGAGGAAGGATTGCCACTATCACCTCGACATTATCTGTTCTGCTGTTTAGTGGAGTTCCACCACAAGGGAGGCTTCCCTGTGGTTATGAAACCAACTCACAAAAGGATATAAAAGAGAGATCAACGTCTTCAAAATAAACATTTTCGAGGGGGAAACCTTCTTTACATTACATAAATGAACATTTCTTGGATGATACAAATGACAAGACTTCCTTTCTATATATAGGAGTCTAAGGGGTCATAATATAATCAGAGCCGATATAATAGTAATAATGTAAAGGCACAATAATAACAATAGTGGGCTTCTCTGGGGCACAATAATAATAATATGAGGACTACTTGGGCACAACAATATAATAAGGGGGTTGCACTAATAACAATAAGGGGTTAAATTAGTAGTATAGGGACCTAACATGCCCCTCCTTCAAAAAGAGTTGTCCTCAATGCTTGAGTAGTTTTGGATGCTTCTGTTTAAAATTCTTGTCCTCCCATGTGAAATTTTCAGTGGGTAAGTTCTTCCACTTGATGACATACTCTGAAATTGATCGATTTCATAGCTATCGGGTTCTTGTTTCTATGACTGCTTTAGGTTCCAATATGATTTTTCCTTCCTCGTCAAGTTCTTGCAATATTGTTTGAACTAGGATCTTCTCATTAGGTAAGGTCAACATTTCTCAAGTGCATGTAGTCTTGTCAACATTTCTTCTCATAAATAGCTTCACGTATTTACTTTCCTTTGATGGGACGACTTTCGAAAGCAATGGGTATTTCTTCTTGTGTTAAAACATCACCAATTCCATTCCAGAACAAAAGGTTTTTGTGAAGTCTGGCGAAGTTAAGACCAGTGCTTGGCACATTTCCTCTTTAAGATGTTCAAAGGCCTTTGTTGCTTCTGGAGTCCATGAAAATGCATCTTTCTTCAATAATGTTGTTTTTAGAACGTCTTCAGTCTTCATTCTAATTTGATGATATCCTGAACGAAGATCCAACTTGGTGAAGTAAATTAATCCATGCAATTCATCTAATAATTCATCAATGACAGGAATGGGATACTTATCTTTAATAGTGAGCTTGTTGAGCT
Organism: Pinus taeda; assembly: GCA_000404065.3. Classification (NCBI taxonomy): domain Eukaryota; kingdom Viridiplantae; phylum Streptophyta; class Pinopsida; order Pinales; family Pinaceae; genus Pinus; species Pinus taeda. The sequence goes on along the minus strand of APFE030467276.1, from coordinate 86,448 downwards.
CCCTACAATCCGGACACATGCGCCATGACCCATCCTTCTTGTGCACCAATACTACTAGAGCAGAGAAATAACTTTGACTAGGTTGAATTATACTAGCCTCTAGCATTTCTGCAACCATACGTTTAATTTCACTCTTTTGGGCATAGGGATATCTGTAAGGCCTTATCTTTGGAGGAACAATTCCTAAAATCAAATGAATAGCATGACCATGATCATGAATAGGTGGGATGCCTTTGGGAGTCTCAAATACCTTGGAATGATTATCTAAAAAGTTTTTGAGATCTGGAGAAATAGATGATTTCGATGTGGGAACCTCTAGTGAACATAATTGTGCAATTACACCACATTGTTCTTTCTTTAGAAGCTTTGTCATGCTGTTAAAGCTGATTATCTTTCCCAGTTTCCCTTCGATATCCCTTAATTCATCTTCCTTTCTTTCCTAAAAAAATTTCAAGAAATGTTATTGAAAATTAAAAGCTATCATACCCAAAGATTGTAGCCATTGGACTCCAAGTACAACATCTGTACCCCCCATTGGAATGGAAAGCATTGGACTATTCAAGACATATTTTCCCATGGATAGCTTGATATTAAGGCACTTTCTAGAGCAATTTATGGTTCCTCCATTTGCAACCGTTACTTGACATTCTGGTGCTGGATATAGGAAGCAATTCAATTCCTTGGCTATCTTACAATGAATAAAATTATGGGTACTACCCAAATCAATCAACACTCTTACCTTTTTCTTTTTGATATGCCCTTCTATCTTGAGAGTTTGAGGAGTGGTAATTCATGCCAATGCATTACGAGATATGGTCGAATTCATTTTTTCTTTCTCTGGGGTTGGTTCCTGGTGTATATCCTCTTCTTTTGATGTTTCTTGATCATTTTCTTCCTTGTATTTCACTGCTTGATCCTTCTTCTTCTCGATATGTCCTTCTATCTTCAGAGTTTGAGGAGTGGTAATTCCTGCCAATGGAGTACAAGATATGGTCAGATTCATTTCTTCTTTTTCCACGTTGGTTCCCGGTGTATATCCTCTTCTTTTGATGTTTCTTGATCATTTTATTACTCCTCTTCACAATCTATGTAAAATGCATCTTCTATCACAATTGTAATGAAGTCCTTTTGCTCTTTTTTCTTCCAATTGTTGTGGTGTCAACCTTGTAGATTGTGGAAGGCTAGGAGAAACAACACTTCCATCTTTATAGTTGTGAGTGGTAGACTTCCTTGTTACCATAATTTTGCTTTTCGCTTTTCTTGCCAACCTGAATGCCTTCTCCAATGAATCAGGTTCCCAAAGTCCTATTGAATGTTATCCTTTAAAGTCCCTATGAAAACATCAATCCTTTGCTTCTCTTGAATATCATTTACCATTATATTCAATTTTTGGAAGTCCTCAATGTGCTCTGCCATTGAACCCTTTTGTTTGAAATTTATCAATTGGCTAATGAAGGTGTTTCTCTTTGTATCCTCATAATGTGCTATCATTTCCTCCGTGAAAATTGACCAAATGACAAGTGGTTTACAAAAACAAAGCCCTTTATACCATAAAAATTGATTCAGTTCTAAATATAAAGATGCAATATGTACCTTTTGTAATAGTTGTACACCACATAGATCAAAATATTGTTCCATATGTAGTATCCAATTTACCAGATCCTTGCCATAAAACTCCTTCATATCACTTTTTCTTTATTTTAGGAGATCGATCTTGAATTTGTTGTATCTCTGAAATTTCAGATCTCCAATGTCTAAACTTGTGACCTACGTAGCCCTCTGTGTCCTCTTTCCAATGCCACTAGTTTGATCGAAATTTGATTCTCTAGGAAAGAGTTATGCCCAATCTCCCAAGATAACCTGATTATATACTTTTTCAGTAGAGAAAACTTGTACGAAGTGCCACCTGTCACTGTTTTGACCTTCGGATTTGAAAACAATACATAGAAAATTACAGTCCGTCCTCTTTTTGTAACTTTTTACGAAATTTCAATCTGATGCTCGGAGAGAAAGTTATGATGATTTTCCTAAGGTCACCTGTTTTGGATGTAATTCGAGAGTCTGCAGAAACCATAAATTTCTTGGATTATATCTTCGAAAATATAACGAGACAAGATCTAAAATTCGGACCCAAGCTTCAACAAGATTTCGAGTCAAATGGGTTTTAATTTCAGAGTCTGAACTTTAGTAGAAAAAACGTTTTAGCGAAAATTCCACGATGACGTGTTTGCGATGGAATTCTGGAGCTTGCAAAAACCCTAAACTCCTAAGATCATATCTCCGAAACTATATCGAGGCAAGATCTGAAATTCAGTGTTGAAGTTCTGAAAGATTTCGTCTCAAATGGTTTTTTTTTTTAGCTTTTGAAACTTTGTAGAGAAAAAGTTATAGCGAAAATTCCACGATGACCTATTTGGAGCAGCAAAACCCTAGAATCCAAAGCTCTGATATCAAATGTTATGAAACTAGCTCACAAAAAGATAGAAAAGAGAGATCAACGCCTTCAAAATAAGTCTCTTGGAGGGGGCAACCTCCTTTACATTACATAAATGAACAATTCTTGGATGATACAAATGACAAGACCTCCTTTCTATATATAGGAGTTTAAGGGTTCATAATATAATCAGAGCCAATATAACAGTAATAATGTAAGGGCACAATAATAACAATAGTGGTGTGGGGCACAATAATAACAATATGAGGACTACATGGGCACAATAATATAATAAAGGGTTTGCACTAATAACAATAAGGGGTTAAACTAGTAGTATAGGGACCTAACACTTGTATTCATCTATAAGCATATTTAAATTGGAGGGCTTAGGTGATATAAGTAGGCTAGGGAAGGATACCTTAATGATGGAATAGGTTCAAATCTTCTCTATAAAGGAACAAGTATAATAACCCTATATTAGACAAGGATTGCCACAAGCTAGGGTCTATTAATATGTAACGATAAAGGGGTACCTAGATGTGTAGAAGTTAGAGAAAGGGTTTACTTAAAGATTAGATCAACAAAACAAGAAGGTAAACACTAAAATAGGCTTCAAGCTTCAAGTTGAAGCTTTACTTGGGTTTAGGGTTTCTAAGGAACATAATTGTTTGGGAAGAATGATTTTAGTCCTATTTGGGGAGGACACACGACAAAAAATGCTAGATTTTGTGTTTAAAAGGTTTAAGGAGGAAAACCCTAGGTTTTCATCCACAAACATCCATCCAAAATTACTCTACAAGAAATTTGGCCTGAGAAAAGTTGTAGCGGCTTGTGTTAAAAAGCCTATGAGAGATAAAAGAAGAGAGAATAATTTGGCTTTAATATTTTTTTATGAACTCAACCTTCGCCAGTGCCTATTCTAACTCGGGCAAGGATTTACACATCTAATTGTAACGACATTTACATTGTTTAACTCAATATTCTAGTGTTTGTGTTGATGGCCTTTGAGAGTTTCCTCACCAACCCATCCAAGGCCCTAAAATCCTAAGCTAATGTTGGTGTGCTACCATAGAAATGAAAGATGTTTGATTAGTTTTATTAAACATTAATTTTAGTGGTTGTTCTTTACGTCAGGGATATATGGCATGAAACTAAATAGTGTTTGGACTTTCTTTAAGGAAAGAGATGAAAAATATGCAGGTGCAATCTTTTCTCTCGATGAAAACTATCTATGTTAATTTCTAATACCAACTAGATTTGTTTTCTCACAGAAAATTAATTTATCGCCAACAATTTATTTATTTACACACATAAACACTAATTTGCTGAAAAATAAAATCATTGGTATTGTAACATCTAGAATTAAAAATATGCAACAAAACTAAACTAGAAAGATCAATCACACATTGCAAAATTAATTAACCCACAACAATTCTTTGTCATTTCATTATCTAGAAAATTTGGGTTTTTTGACCCACAAAGATATAGGGAAAAATATAAATTTGGAACTTGCAACTCAACTGCCTTAGAACGAACTCGGCCCAGGTAAATTAGCCTTAAGGAAATATACCTCTGGATGAAATTAGCTTGAAGAACTCGGCCTCCAACAACTTAATCCACACCTTTCCAGTAATGCACACTAAGAAAACCCCAACACTCCAACAACTCAGCCTCCTCTAGTTAAATATGATCTCCCTCTAGCAACTTGGTCCTACAATCTCCTCCTACTCAACCTCCCTGGATTTGCATGAACCCACTCACACTTCTCTTTCTTTGTGTACTGGTCCACTTAGCCACTTGCACTACAAAGAAAATCACTCTTTGTGATGACTCACAAACACAACTTGTGCCCTTTGTCCTGTGTATTCATCTCCTTGCTAGACTCCCTTTATAATCTTCATTGAGTCCAAATCGCTAACCCTAATATCCCTTTTAGAATCATCTTGGAGATAAACGACTGAGATTATTTCTAAGCCACTCAGATACTTAAATTATTTATCCTTAGAAAATAACTCAATCGCCCACAATAATTAATTTACTTTAATTATTGTACCTTTCCTAAGTTAGACATAGGAGAGAAGACATAAATCACTAGCAAAGGCAAATAATGTCTTCCACATGCTAAGACACCAAGCTAATGCATACAACCTTCTGAAACTACTCACATCAACGATCTATATGAGAGTTGGATCTTTCCAATGCATAATGAATGCAGTCTTAACAATTCTTTCCTTTATCACTCTAACATGCAATAATAGTTCATAATCGAAAAATTCAAGCAAATAGAGAAAAATCAGAAGGAAATAAAATAATCACACTCAAAACCTAACACCCCACCTACAAGCAAGCATACATCAAAGAAAAGGATTTGAAGATAAAGATGCACTCACACATGCAGGAAGCAAAGAGATAAAGCTATAGGATAATAGTGATAGAGAAATACCCAGCCTCCAATTTCACTCTTAGGAATCAAACACAAGAGGATTCAAAACCTTTACAAAAAACTACAAACCTACCTATTTGAAGTGGATCTGGGAGTGTTCAACTGAGAAGAGGACCAAAAGAATTAGATTCGTAGTTGGTATAACCATAGGCTCATATTGGTGCAAAAGAATATGAGAAAATTTAGGGAAAACCCCTGCAAAACCCTCTTTTGAGTCCTTCAATGCCCTGTCACTAAGTAAACAAAGAATTTAATACTTCGTCATTGGCCAAATAGAGTGTTGAGCAAGCCATTAATGCTCTCTCAAGAATGTAGAGGAGAGTTAAGGGTCTTAGACCCTGTTCTGAAGTTTTTTTGAGCACAACTTTTCATTTTTTTCCTTAAGACCTACGAAAGCAATTAAATTAGAAAACAAATATCATGAAAAGATCCACTAAGACCCCTAAGCGAAGTCACCAGTTTTGTTTAGATGGAATTTCCTCGATAGTAACATAGTACTCTTTATCCACAACCTTGTCGAAGACCTATGACAAACGATGTGTGAGGTATCTACTTAACCTAGAAAGCATATGGCATAAATATGCAAAATGAGAGTAAATAGAGAGGAAGAAAAAAGTGCACCTTATCATGGAAGGTGGATGCATGGTGCTTGCAAGGATGAAAATCCTAGAGATATTGGTTCCATGGTTTCGTTCATCTATGACTTGCACACAAACAACATAAAACCACCACTTCTATAACCATGCAAACTAAGTTAGCATTAGTACCATAATAATCCATAAATAAATATGAGCAATAAAAAGGAAAAGACACATTATTGGGGGGACGCAAAATTTTCTCATTATATTATGAACAATTACAATGTTTCTCCCTTTTCATGGTCCCTGCCCTTGGATCCTCCTCTCACCACAACTCACAATCAAGCTCATTATTCTCTATAACTTATTGGAAGGAGAAAATAGGTTCTCAATCTGACAACATTTCATTATGTTTGGTTTTGCTCTCTTTGCTCCATGGAGAGCAAAGCTTTCAAGGAGTGATTAGATGTATCTAGATACTTTGTTGACAATGTTTGATATGGTCCTTTCATTCTTATCTTCCAAAACTGATTATTTTTTACCCTTTATATCCTTATTCTTTCACTATGCCAACCCTAGCTGGTTCAACTCTTTTTTGTTGTGTAACTAGAGCGTTGCAAATTTCCTTGCTAGTGTTGTAGGGAAATTGAAGAAGCACAATGGTGTTTTTGATATGGAGTCCATGGAGTTTCTTCGACATTCTACCCTTCATTTTGAGGTGTTTCTGTAGTAGACCTAAGGGGGTGTTATTTTGAGCTATTATAGACCTAGTGGAGACATTTTGAGCTATTACATTGGGTTAGAGTGACTTTATTCTTCAATTTTAAGCTTGCTTTCTAGAGATACCGTGAGGAGCTTCATATGGTGATTAATGTTGATGAATTGCACTTCAATCCTAGCAAATATTTCTTCTTCTATATCATGAGGATTACTATGAAGAGACCCATCAACTATGGCTAGGTCTTTGCAATTTCCTACTTAAACCACTTCATGAATCCCCTACTCCCTATAAATACCACAAAGGAAATATCTTTGATACCAATATTATTTGTTAAATTTTGTGGATATTCCAGTTGAATAGTCACATCAAAACAAATATACTTAAATTACTGAAATATTTACTGCTAAATTTTCCTTTAGATTTTAGATTCTTTAGCTAACTATTTTTCTCCTTAAATAAATGTAATAGTTGAATTATAAGAATACAAATAAATAAATAAATATGTAGCATCCGTAAATAGACATAAAATTTTGCTAGGAAACCCTTACAAGGGAAACCCCAACTAAAAGGTGAGGCTACTTTGCTCTCTTTTCTTTGGTATGGAAAATTTTCAAGTAAAAAGAAAAGGGTAGACTTTATGGAGTTACCTGAGATGTGTTGCTTGCATGATAGCTATATAATCTTAACCTCGTCTGTTTTTCTCTCTAACTTATTACTCCTAGTTTCTTTACTCAAATATGGAACAAAATACAATAACACAGAATGAAACCCGTACTCCTCCTAGTGGTCCAATATTTAACATAACTCAATAGCCAACTAGGGATAAGGTTTGACTTCCTCAATCCTCAACCAAAGTTATGAGTTTTAACCTTGTAGTGTATTATTCAAATTCCACATGTTGCTAGCTCCATATGTATGAGTAATTGAGGTTAACATCACATCCACTCATACCATAATCATTTACATAGTAGGTCAACTTGTAGGAGGCATAACTTTGCATACAAAATTTGATGTGATTCTTGCACTATTTGAAATGTCTCCAATGTAGAATAACACCAAGGGGTTTGACATAATTGAGATTTTTTGAATCCCAAAAGTCTTTGTTTAATGCCTCAAAATGGTTTTGGAATGTTTCATACCCTAATTCTATAAATTGGGACCCCTCGGTAAAATTACCCTACAAGCTAATTCTTCCATATTCTCCACTTCTAAAGCGTCAAGATATATGAAAAACAATATAATAATTCAATACATATCAACAAACATTATGCTATGGCTTTTATAGAATTAGTTATGTTAAGCTAGGGTTTCATCTTATTGTCCCATCAAAATTGAATTTAATTTTGTCATTCTTACGTACAAGTTAAGGAAATTTCTTACATTACCAAACCCTATTCTCATTTGGCTCATGTTCTATTATCACATTGTCAAATCCTAGTTTCACATTAAATCTAAGGACTATTAGCAAGCCCCCGGGGGAAGCTCAATTAGTGTTCACTATGATAATGAAGTGTTATCTAGCAAGAATTTTGAGGCTGAAATCCCCTTGATTTACCCATGTTAATCGAAGGGGCATACATAGGAAATTAGAGGTTATAGTGGTAGCGGTTGTAATCAAACCCATGCCTTGCAAGTTTGAAACCGACCCAGTTGTCGATACCTCTAGTCATAAAAAAAAGTGTTGCTCCAAGATACATACAAAGGTATGTAAATAAAGTGTTGCTCCAAGATTCAAACATCGATACAAAGTGTTGCTTCAAGATACATACATATGTACATGCATACAATGTGCCATTTAATTAGTCTAGTAAGCGACTTGCAACTCACCATAACAGTTTAACTATGAATCACATAGGCGAGTTGTCAATTCCTTTAGACTCCAAATAATATGTTACAACTAGGAGCACCACTCTCCTATGATTCCATTAGGTAGAAATTAATTTATTCGAAGATCTCCAAAAGTTATGGTTTTGCTTAATAAGGACCAATAATTTTTTTGCACAAGGGTGTTTGGAAATCGCTAGCTCAAACATTGCTAGGTAGTGTGATCACATGGGCCTTAGCCAAACACACTTGTTAAATCTTATGGAAATCAATTCTATTGCTTGGATTGATTTTTATTCCCCTAGACTAAATTCACAATGTGTCCCTAAATGGCTCTAAGAAGCAAGTTGTAACTGACCATAACACTTAACCGTGACTCTGATGGGTGACCTGTCAATTTTGTTGGATTGTTGACATCGAGTTATAGTTAGGGAAATCCTCTCCAATGATTCCATTGGACAAATATTGATTTATTCAAATATCTCCAGAGGTAGGTTTTGCTCAATCAGGACTAATGCAACTTTTTTACAAAGGGGTCAATTTTGTCAAAACCATAGCTTGAGAAATTGCAGATAGCATGCTCATGTGGGGTTTGGACAAGCACACTTGTTCGAGCTTGAGAAACACACTTTTTCTAATAGGTTTTGTTTTTATACTCCAACCAAATTCACAGTGTTTCCTTGAATGGCTTTAGGAAGTGAGTTGCAACTCACCATAAAACTCTAATCGAGACTTAGATGGGTGTATTGTCAATTGTGCTAGACTCATAACACTGAGTTGTATTTATGGGAACCCCTCTCTTATGATTCCATTCACCAAAAAATGATTTATTTGAGGATACACAGAGCTATGCTTTTTCTCAGTAAGGATCAATGCACTTTTTCCACATAGAGGTCAATTTTGCAAAAGCCTAGCTCAAGTGATTGTGGGTAGCATGCTCACATGGGCCTTGGCAAAAAGAAACTCCTATAGCTTGAAAAATCAATTATGCTTCTCAGTTTGGTTTTTATACCCTTGGACTAGATTAATAATGTGCCCTTAAATGGCTCTAGGAAGTAAGGTGCAACTTGGCATAAAACTCTAATTAGAACTCAGATGGTGAAACCATTAAGTTCATTTGACTCCTGACATTGGTTTACAGCTAGGAGCCCCTATACTATGATTGTGTTGGATGGAAATTGAATTATTTGGATATTTTTGGAGTTAGGATTTTGTTTAGTAAGGACTAATGCAATTTTTGCACAAAGGGGTTGATTTTGAAAACCCTAGCTTAAGCAATTATCAATAGAGTGTTCACATGGGGCTTAGGCAAACAAACTTATTAGAGATTGTGGAACTCAATTATGTTTCTGAGTTTGGTTTTTAGACTCCTAGGCTAAATTCACAATGTGTCTTTGAGTGGCTCCAGGAAGCGAATGGACATGCATGCTATTTTGTACACACCTTCATGTAAACCTTACAAATTAGTGTTTATAATGGAAGAGGATTACCCTTAGGATATTGTAGGGAGGTAAACTAGTAATTTTTCACAAAGTTAGAAGGTTAGAAATTGGGATTGAACTTGGGAGCACTCTGTCAGAACAAGCTTGGTGTTGAACACTTGGGAGAATAATCATCCATAGCCACACGAGAAAGAGGCATTGTTTTAAAATATAATTAAGTGTTTTGGTATTTACATGGTTCAAAGATTACTTCGGGTTTGGACTTCAATTTTTATAAATTTGTTTTCCATGCAGTAGAGACTTCTTAAAAACCATAAGATATCCTTATTATTTTGGCCAAATCTTTATAGAAATCCCAAAACTTTAACACATGTTTATATTAATTTCACATAATTTAAGAAGATTTTTTTTGGAACATCATAGAAATGTATGTAACTGATAAAACCATGCACAATGCTCAATACATATATAGCAAATTCATGTTCATCCATTAAAATGCTTGAATTTCCCTTAAGCAACCTGCATCCATTATTTATAATAGTTTTGCTCCTTGATACCCATGCTAAAAATAAATTTAAAAAGGATTTGACGGGGATTAATCTCTTTTATATATATATATATATATATATTTTTTTTTTATTAAAGTAATTCAAGCTCAGGAATCACTCTTAAAAATAATTATTACCTATGATGATAGCCTGATGTACTTTTAATGAGATATTCTTCGTATATTTCCTGTTAACCTTCAAGGAATTACTTGTATCTTGCGTATAAAAGTGCACATTCTATTGATATATACATTGTACCTTGTAGACTATGCATTATGATAAACAAAGTTATCAGGTTAGGCTTAAAAAGTATAATAAATGGGATTAAAAAGTATAATAAATGGTATCACTGATTCGAGGATATATATTACATTTCTTGATAAGCTATTATATTACTTGCATATATAATTAGAATAAATACTAATATTTTTTTGATGAAAAGAGATGAACATATAAAATATTTAATATGGAAGGCATATTAGTAAAGGGAATTTACTGGAATGGTTGAATTTAGACTTATGTTGATGGATACAAAATTATAAATATATTTGATTGGGAAATGATTTTGTGGTTTGTTGGGAGATAGGGAAAATAAGAGTTAAATTATATATTTCTTTTAAGGGTAGAATTTTTCCACGAGTCTATTTCTCTATTTTATTATCAAATAGAAGCTATTGTATTAGAAATTTTCCACTAGTCTATTTATCTATTTTATTACCAAATAGAAGCTATTGTATTATTGGAATAGCTTCAAATTTAAGCTTTGAAGTGATATTATTAACTATGATGGAATTTTCTGAAGTTTAAAAGTAAATCATTTGTTATCTTATTTGGTTGTAAAGAATTAATTAGTATTTCCCTGGAAGAGAGTATGTTGCATTAAAAGAAATAATTTATAGAATAGCTTTTCATATTGTCTCAATTGTAAAGAATTAATTAGTATTTCTCTGGAAGAGAATATGTTGCATTAAAAAAAATATTAATTTATAGAATAGCTTTTCATATTGTCATAGTTGTAACTTACCATAACACTCCAACCATTACCTTGATGGGTGAATCAATAGTTTTGTTGGACTCTTGAAATTGGGTTATATATAGGGGCATGCCTCTCCTATGATTCCATTGGCTATTATTGATTTATTCGGATCCCTGGACCTTAGGTCTTTCTCAATAAGGCCCAATGGAATTTTTGCACAAGGGTTGATTTTGCAAAGCCTTGGCTTGAGTGATTTTAGATAGCATGCTTTCCCTGAATGACATTAAGAAGCAAGTTGCAATTTTCCATAACACTCTTACTATGACTTGAATGGGGCAATTGTCAATTTTATTGGACTCTAGATATTAGGTTATAACCAGGGCACCCCCCTCCTATGATTCCACTAGCAAAAAAATGATTTATTCAAGGATCTATAGAGCTATGGTTTTTCTCAACAAGGACTACTACAATTTTTCAACATAGGGATTGATTTTGAAAAACCCCATCTTGAGCAATTGTGGGTAGCATGCTGACATGAGATTTGGACAAAAAAACCACCTGGAGCTCTAGTTCTTAGTTTGGTTTATATACGCTTGCATCAAACTCATAATGTGTCCTTGAATGGCTCTAGTAAGCAAGTTGCAAATTTCTATAAAACTCTAATCGGGACTTAAATGTGTGGATTATTAATTGCATTAGAATCCTAAGAACATGTTGTAAGTAGGAGCATCCTTCTCCTATGATTCCATTGGCTAGAATTTGATTTATTCAAGGATATTCAAATCTAGAGTTTTGCTTAGTAATGACAAATGCAATTTTTTCACCATGAGTTGGGGCATAAAAGCCAAAGCATGTAGCATAATTGAGTTTTATAACCTATAGCAAGCGTATTTAGCTAGGTCCAATGTGAGCACACTACCCACAATTGCTTAAGTTAGGGTTTTGCAAAATTAACTCATGCTTTGGTTTTGTTGCATACTTTGGTTATTTGTTGTAGAAATCTAGCTAGGGCTAGGATGGGAGAGCCATCAATTGCATTGGACTCTTGACAATGTGATGCAGGAGCATCTAACCCCCTTCTTAATCAAATAAGAATCCAAGTGGAGCGAGGAGGACGTGGACAGCAAAGCTGAGCGACGAGAGGAAATCAAATTTATTTTTCATGCCTTCCAGAAGTTGACGTGGCTACAAAAACCATATTTTCGTTACCTTCATATTATTAATAGCATTTGTTGTGACTCGGTTGACTGAGTTTAGGGATCTTATGAAGGAATAGCGGATCTAGAATGATCCAATCTATTTTCCTCCATTCTTATAAACTAGTCTTCGTGCATTCGTAGGAGTAGCCAGACGCAGGTATATCCAGTGCGCCAAGGCAACCTAGCTCATAGAAACGTATTGTAATCTGAATTCAGAAATAATATAAATTCGTGTGGTTTGTGGTTATGAGTTTCTTTTATTATGTATACGTGTATGTTAGTTCTTAAATTGACGATGTGCATTGATGGGTTTGACTGAAATAATTTGAAGTCGAGTTTGTTATCATTATAATTACAAATGGACCTTGAAACGGTGCAGGGGTTTAATCCAGTTGATGGTCGATTCATAGCGCAGAGGAGCGCTGTTGAAATGTGTGGAAGAATGTTAATTTTGCGGCATTCAGTTTTTAAACTAAGTCTGAGTTTTATGTGAATCAATTGCCATAATGGAAGTTTGTGTGCAAGGGCATCCATATTAGTTCACCGTGAAACAAATGGTGTTGCACAGACCTCGTATTGATTTGTTGTGGAATATATGGTTTGAACCTCTTAAAACAATCTTATTGCTGCGTAGTGAACTTTTTAGTTCAGATTGTGGGCCATAACCCACAGGCCTAGGGTCGAGACTTATATATGAAAGGGGATTTTGGCAATACACCAAGATTTCTTTTCATCAAGTGGTATCAGAGCAGGGAAAGGATTCCTGCGAGAAGGAAGAAGAGTGCAAATAGAAGGAGCAGAGGTACATTTGTTGAAGATTGGAGAGTTTATGGTCTTACTGTCGTGCAGAGAGCGGCAACGAAAGGTGAGAAGATTTGCAACAACCTAGAGCAAGGTGTGCTCAATTGGTTTAGAGGAGAGAACCAGAAGGATGCCAAAAGACCGAGTGCGGAGGGCTTGGTGAGGTATCGTGTAACAAAAGGAGACTGTTACTACAGAGGTTGGTTGCAGCTCACAGAAGATCATGAGCTGAGGACCAGGAAAAGTATATGACCAGGAGGTCATCAATATTTTTTTTCCTCGGGAGTCTGATGCAGGAGCATCTAACCCCCTTCTTAATCAAAGAAGAATCCAAGTGGAGCGAGGAGGACGTTGACAACAAAGCTGAGCGACGGGAGGAAATCAAATTTATTTTTCATGCCTTCCAGAAGTTGACGTGGCTACAAAAACCATATTTTCGTTACCTTCATATTATTAATAGCATTTGTTGTGACTCGGTTGAGTGAGTTTAGGGATCTTATGAAGGAATAACGGATCTGGAATGATCCAATCTATTTTCCTCCATTCTTATAAACTAGTCTTCGTGCATTCGTAGGAGTAGCCAGACGCAGGTATATCCAGTGCGCCAAGGCAACCTGGCTCATAGAAACGTATTGTAATCTGAATTAAGTAATAATATAAAGTCGTGTGGTTTGTGGTTATGAGTTTCTTTTATTATGTATACGCGTCTGTTAGTTCTTAAATTGAAGCTGTGCGTTGACGGGTTCGATTGAAATAATTTTAAGTTGAGTTTGTTATCATTATAATTACAAATGGACCTTGAAACGGTGCTGGGGTTTAATTCAGTCAATGGTTGATTCATAGCTCAGAGGAGCACTGTTGAAATGTGTGGAAGAATGTTAATTTTGCGGCATTCAGTTTTTAAACTAAGTCTGAGTTTTATGTGAATCAATTGCCATAATGGAAGTTTGTGTGCAAGGGCATCGATATCAGTTCGCCGTGAAACAAATGGTGTTGCGCAAACCTCGTATTGATTTGTTGTGGAATATATGGTTTGAACCTCTTAAAACGATCTTATTGCTGCGTAGTGAACTTTTTAGTTCAGATCGTGGGCCATAACCCACAGGCCCAGGGTCGAGACTTATATATGAAAGGGGATTTTGGCAATACACCAAGATTTCTTTTCATCACAATGAGCTGTAGCTAGAAACATCCTTGTCCTATGATTCCATTGGCAGACATTTGATTTATTTGAGGATCTATGAAGATAGGGTTTTTGTTATTGAGGATCAATGCAAATTTTTTTAAAGGTGTTGGTTTTGAAAAGCCCTAGCTCAAGCAATTGTGGATAGTGTGCTCACATGGGACTTACCAAACACACTTTCTATAACTTATGAAACTCAATTACACTACTTAGTTTGTTTTTATACCCCTATACCAAATTCCTAATGTGTCCCATCATGGCTTTATGAAGCAAGTTGCAACTCAACACAAACCTCTAACTAACACTCGAATGGGTGAATTTTTTATTGTGTTGGACTCCTCACATCAACTGTATCTAGGGGCATCCCTCTTATGATTCTTGGTCCAAAATTAAATGTTTGAACTACCTTTTTATAAAAATTTATAAATTAAATGGACTTAATGTAGTTTAATGAGCATTTAAAATACATAATTGGAGAATAAGCCCAAAAAAAAATAGCAAGTCGTTGATCGATTTCACCCCTCTTAGGCTATGTCTCTATGTCTACTCCAATTGAGCATAAGATCCATTAAAAAGATGCAAACTGTAACACCGCTACTATCTACTTAAGCACAAATTAAATATTTAACATTATCACCTTTCTATGACACACCTACCTATATATATATATATATATATATATATATATATATATATATATTATATAGAATAAAAGAGGAAGACCCACTAATTTAAAGGTCTAATCTATCCCAAGTATTTGATTCTTCCAATACTTTCCTAAGGACTATGTACAATATCGTTCCATTCTAACTAATGGGCAATTTATAATTTTATTAATCTAAGGCTCACAATACTAGAACATGCACCCAATTATTATTGGTGAATTCAAAATTTAAAAATATTTATCTAGATGTGTAATTGCGTTGTTTATAAATCAAGTTAGAGTTTGATAAAAGACTTATTGTTCTCAACTAGGTAGATAGAGTGTTAACTTGGTATGTTAATTTAAAGGTGAAACCATGAAGATGGGTTACACTTTTGGGTCAAATGTGGCAACAAAATTTCAAGTTTTTCCTCTTTTATCGAATTGAAACTCTCAAAATTCATATAAGCATTGTGAATTTTGATCGGATCAAAAAGACATTGTGGAGAATTATGTTGTTGTCTTAATGATATTTTTTTCAAAAATATTCAATGTCGTATAATATGTCAATTTTCCATTAAATGCAATGTTCGTCCTTGCAAATTTTCACACATCTTAAGAGGTATGTGTGTGTTCACGTAGCGTAACTTAGTCTAAAATGTGTAACTTTATATATATATATATATATATATATATATATATATATATATATATATATATATATATATATATATATATATACACATGATTTACATGGAGAGAGTTAATTTTTTCATATATTAAAAATTTATTTTTTATGCATATATATATATATATATATATATATATCTATATATATATATATATATATATATATATATTATTTTCGAAGTTGGTGAAGTAATATTTCAATTGCATTTTGCAGACATGTGTTCGCATAAGGTTTTTTTCAACTATTTAAATAAATTCAAAAACCAAATGTATTCTTTTGAAAAGGACTCGTAAATGAAGATAGTGGTATTTTTTTGAAAATTTTATGTTGTGTATATTTTATGATATTGATTTTTTATTCAACCTCTTTAAAATAGTTCAAAAATATTTCAAGCATTATGCTTAAACTAGATTAAATGAAAAATATTATATGAATTAAAAAATGTCAAACTTATACCCCATTGGATAGAGGATTCTTTCATGAATCTAATGTGATCAACTATGTCACCTAAAGACAAATTTAGCAATAAGTTTACTAAGGTACAAAATGGTGTTGCAAGAAATTTTGCAGGAGGGGTGCTGAAATTGTGGATTTTAGGACTTAAGAGGTTCGATTGCGCACTTAAAGTGCTCGATTGAGTGTGTAAATTTTAAATTCAAATAGCTCGATCAAGGGTTTTGTAAACCCTCGATCGAACCATATATGTGGTTAATAGGGGCTCGATCAAGCCTCTGTAAAAAAAATTGAATGATCTAAAATTAATCTTTTACCACATTTTAAAATTCCAAATTTTATTAGAATTTTTGTTATCATGTCATGTAGAAACTTTATTAAATTTAATATTATATTAAAACAATATTATTATTTATATTAAATTAAATGATGAAAATGATATTAATATAAAAAAATTAATATTAATATGTTTTAATGTTAATATTAAATTGATTAATTGTGGATCAATATAATATTATTAACTTTAAGATAATTTAAATTTCTATATTTTTAATATTACTAACACAACCACATTAATAAATGTGGTTGATATATACCATATGCATAAAAAAAGGGAGTTATTAACACAAAAAGAGTCATACAAGCTCACTCAATATATGTTAGTTTTATTTAACCTATTTTTTTTTATAAATCTAACATAATAAAATATATAAGATTTTAAAATCCCGAAGTAATCATAACCTAAAGCTACCTTTAAAGAAATAAAACCTAAACAATTTCAATTGGAAGACATGAAGCGCTCTATGTATCTTTGATGGAGGTAGTTGGACCATCAATATTTTGGAAACTTTTAGATAATATTTCCATGGAAAATTATCATTTTCCCTCGAGGTGAATGCGCAACACACATTTGAAATCTTGCATTTTAAATATGTATTATATAAAAAAATTAAATTGTTGGACAACATCAAACTATATATTTTTATTTAAACATAATATTTTAATTGTCATAGTATTTTAATTTTTTGAAATAGAGAGAGAGAGAGAGCGGGAGAAAAGGGTAAGAGATTGAGGGGGGACACAAATATGGAGAGGACTAGAGAGTCTCTAAGAAAGAAACGGAGCTCGAGAGATGGAGTTGGAGGAAAATATAGAGAAAGAAGAAGTTCAAGGCATATAGAGAGAGAAAGGTGGAGAGAGAGAGAGAGAGGGAGTGATAAGGGAGAGATGGAGAGAGAGTATGTATGTTTGAGGGTGAGATAGAAAGACAAAGGAGAGATGAAGAGAAGGGGGAGATAGAATGAGAGGTGTTGAAGAATCTTAGAGTATGCATATTAAAGTGATTCGTCTTTAACATGATAACAATTTGTGAAGTGTTTAGACAATTTATCATAGTTAGATGTTCCATTCATTATTCGTGTATTTGATTACTTCATCAAACTGCTACCAAAAACAAAAGAGACAAGAAAACAAATGATTTGGCTTTCTACCAGGGCCAAAACCTCTCCCTCTTGGAGAGAAAAATCCATGCGTAAATTCTTCTTATAGAGATTCCATTGACAAATACCAAGACCATGACCCTTGACACAGTCTGCCTCTCCAAGACCAAGCCATTAATCCTCTTCATGAGATCATTCTCTTCTCTGCACCGCAAAGATCATTATCATTGTGATCTTCATCACTGCTGCAACACCATGATCTTCTCCTTGAGGCTAAGATGATCCTTGCACCTTACAGCACTGCTAAATTATGAGATCGACATTCCTCACAATGATGATCATTGTTTCTTTTTTCTCACTGCATATCATCTTATAATCCAAGACGCTATCATAAGGATATCACCAAGATCTCTATACTAGGACTTTTGTGCGAGATCCACAGTCTCTTTGATGAGATCTCCTTTATTCAACCGTGATCCATACATGTATACCGAAGTCATAAGTTATGCTATTATGATGTGTCTATGCAGATCCGAATGTTGAGACAGAGATGTTTAGATGAGACATGCTCAGACTATAAACATTCTTTGCTGCCATTCTCTAAGTGAAGATACCTTCAGATCATAGGCATGTTGATACTCCAATTCACTGTGATGACATTATTCATCGCTCCATGTATCGAGGTTGTGACTGCATCTAAAACCCAACCTAGGTGCAATCAAACCCTATTGTGGCTCCTCTCGGTATGATTGCTGCTCCTTCTTCAACTAGACTGTAGCTCCTCTGTGGCTTCGTGCTTTGACTACGGCTACATCCCTTGCCTGCGGCTCCTCTATGCAAGTTCTTGTCTACCTGCGATGACATGAGATTAAGATTCCTGCACCCAATACTTCACCAGAAATTTCAGACAAGGAATGCGAAGTTGTAATCTCCTTTTGATGGATAACCTAGCCACCTATTTATAGTGGTTATGTCCATACATTTGAGCTAACATGCTTCATGAACTGTCATGTCTTTATGTTGAGTCGACGTGACAATATATATATATATATATATATATATATATATATATATATATTATATATATATTTCATTTATTTGTACCTGACGTGATCATCTTCATATTGTTTTGCTTGCAGACTTCGGAAGGGTTGTCTTGAGGCATTGATCTTGGTCTTGGAGCGCTGTTACACTTGTTGAAGACTTGTATACATTTACATGGACTCATGAAATGATTCTTTGACATAGAAATAAATCCTAAAGACATCAAGAAGAAGTCTTTTACCTAGAGACACTTCTTGCTCATGAAACCCATGTAGCAAGATTACAAAAATAATTTGTTTCCTTTTATTACATCGGATATAAAGATCATGCCATTATGAATATAGAACCTAGTTACACTTTCTTCAACACTCCCTCTTAACTAGGGAGGTATTCATAATGGTACTTGGTCATTCTCAATATGACTAATTTCTCATAAGAAGAATTGGATTTGCAATCCATCTATTATAGCATCATTTCAACCAACATTGTTTGCAT
The DNA here is from genome assembly GCA_000404065.3 of Pinus taeda. Lineage (NCBI taxonomy): Eukaryota > Viridiplantae > Streptophyta > Pinopsida > Pinales > Pinaceae > Pinus > Pinus taeda. Next base: position 67,534 of record APFE030467276.1, on the reverse strand, counting down.
TTAGCAAGGCCTTGACTAACAACTCTATCTCTCACTTAGATCAGAGCACACAATGTTGGCGAGACCAATCACTGATAGACACGCATCATCATTGTCTCTCTTAGGGTCATACCCACCTGAGTGTTCTACGAGTATGCCCTACTAGGATTATTCTCATCTTGGGTTCCCAACCCTCAAGAATATCGGTCCTCTTTTCCACTCTTCTCTTGGATGCCCTACCACATCCTCAAAGAGTGTCGGATGCCAGATGATTACACAATCCTCCTTTATTTCTTCCAAATTGAAGACAAGAATGTTGTTTCTAATTCTCCCTCTTAACCAGGGACGAGTTCCAAGTTTCTCTTTACTCAGAAACTTGCTTGAGTTCCTTTGCTCATAGGAACTTCCCAGAGCTCCATCTTACCTAGGGACTCTATCACCAGTGCTTTATAGGGTCCTCTAGTTGACTGATGATTCAATACTCCGGTGTCATCAATTTCTTCACATGTAGGGTCAACCATCCATTACTTTCCTTCATCATGTCATTCCTTCTTTTCCAGAAAGTATCCTCCTTGGCTACATATCTAGGGCATCCTTCATAAGCTCATCTGTCTTCACTTTCCCTCAACAATGATTGGTTTGGATCACAAGGTACATAGTTGTGACAACCTTCACAACTCTTCTTTCCTTTATCCTACACATATGCCCAGACTTTTCCATGAGATCAGACACCAAAAACAAATCACATATTACCTTTTGGTGATGGCCTTCTTCCAGGGACATCTTCTTGTAGGCATCATTCATCATGCATACATGTTGACACATCTCCCAATGATTTATGTTGCCAAGGGTCCTCATCCTTCAAACTTCCATCGGAGTCTTCACATCATTCCAGGAGGTTTCCTGGTCAAGTCTTCATGATCCTCTGGATGTTGACTGCTTTCATCATGGTTGCATGCTTCACGATCTCTTCCATACTCTTTTCATTCACAAGAGCTTCATAGTTCTTCAATGGCCATCAATTTCCTCATACATATTATGTTGATTTCATCTAGTTTGATTTATGTCCTTCTACATCCTTTCCCTTTTGATCATGCTTGATCCATTTAACCTGCAACTTGTTGTGGCCACAACTACCACCTTATCAAAACCTCCCTTGATAGAAATTTTGAATGGGTCGCCTAAATTTGATCTTCCACCTCTCCGAATGATCTGTTTTATTCTAGAGGCCTTAACTCGTTGACCGAGCCAAATCTCTAATTCCTAATGGTTAAGCCCCCATTTCTAAACATTTGTTGCATGATCCATTTATAATCAGCCTAGCCCTTCATTCATTCCCTTCATTGGGATTTTCCAATCTTCATAAACATTCATGGTACATTTATGCCTGCACATATAATCACCCCCACCCTTAATATAATCGTTTGTGTGCTTAACCCACAAAATCTTCCATTCGCTTCTTTATTCCCATCATAACTCTTTATAACGGGAATACTTCACAAAATACACATAATACTCCTTTTCACTTATCACATGCAACATTGGCGTGCAGCGTGTACCATGAGGTACCAGACTCGATGGCATTATAAACCATAATTCATATATTTCGGGTCCCAAGCTAATCACATATCGTAATCGACAGAGCCCTAGGCCTTTGCATATTGCGATATGCGATATAGCGGACCCACCGATCCTGTTAAACAATATATATATATATATATATATATATATATATATATATATATATATATATATATATATATATATATATATATATATATATATATATTCCTCACCTGCTCATCGCAAATCGCTATCGGCGGAGTCTAGCGCTCATGCACAAGGTGCAACACCATATGGCGGACCCAACAATGGTTATAGATCTGGTACATAATTTTTGAAGTCCGCTGTACGACTGGACGCAGGTTTTCCCATAGTTTCCTGTGTATTCGATAAAATGCTATAGTCACAGTATTTAAAGGGAAAGCCCATTGAAGCGATGCGATGCGATATGGCGGACCCGATAGGGTATAGGTTCCCGCCTATAGTATTTCAAGTTCGGGTTTTGGATTCGGCTCTGTGTTTTGCAAGGATTTTCAGTGTAAATTGGATTTTCTCCTGCGAGACCAAATCAATGCATGGATTAAAGACCATGGGCTGATTCTTTCACGATTGTTGCTCTTGATGTCATAAAGCTTAATGAAGGCAAATATCTATTTGTTTTTAAGAGTTTTTATCATATTTATATGAGCATGACTGGTGTTTATTATCTCTGTAGACAAGGAGTAAAGGATGCATAAGCAGATCTGGAGAACTCATTTATGTGGTTGTGTTCTGTTGAAAGAGCCGACCTTTGGAATTCTCAGCCGGTTCCAACATGTTGCCTGTATATTCCAAAGGGGAGGTTGTCCCGGATTTCATCATGAAGGGATGACACACAGTCATCCCCTTCTAATCAATAACTATTCATTTCCCTAGGAAATGAAGCGCTCCAATGACACGAAACGCCCTCTACGTGTCAGCAATGACACCGATTGTCTTCATCTTTGTATTCTGATTTGCATAGTGAAACAGGATAGAGGGAAGGTGAAAGGGTGAAAAGGAAGACCAAGAGCCATTTCCATGGCCATAAATATTCCATCCGGATAGGAAATTAGGGCTTTTTTGGTTTGGAGAAAAACAACTTTGATTTATTGTGAATAAAGAGGACTATTTGGTTTAAGAAGGAGCCTGTGTTTCAGATTTATTTTTTCTTTTCTTTGATATGTTTGGAACCAGTGTGTTGTTGCTTGTATAAAAACAAATGTGATTTGTTTCATGCATATTGATAACTAGCAGTTCATGGTTGTTCTTGGTTAGTTGAATGTAATTCATGAAAGGTTGCTAATTCCAGACTTTGTTAAACATCAATTGCAGGTGTTATTTGTATGGAAAGGAATGTATATTCCTATATAAGTAATTGCATTGCGATTAGGATTTAATAAAACCTTGTTCTTATGTGGACCAGTAATTGATTCATTTGGACTCGGGATTTATATATGATGTTTAAACTCCTTTGTTTTGCTCTTGCAGGATAGATTAGGATAGTTAGGACTAGATTAAAGTAGTTAGAAGTAGTGTAGATAGGATTTAATACATAGTGGTTAGCTTTTTTATTATGTTGATTTAATTGAAGTCTTCTTCCTAGAAGCAATCTCTTAACACCTATTACAGTTCACGGGGTCCCTTAAACCCGTTGGAACTAGCCATTCCAAACGAAAACATGCCTAATTGGAGTTTGTAATCGGGTTAGTTCCCCTTGTTGGTATAGCAAAAATTTTCCATGTCAACAAATTGGCGCTAGAAGGAGGGCCTGAAACACCGTCCATAGCTTTTCAAGATTTCATCTATAAGTGCCACGCATGGATTCAAAAAGCCAATGCATGGATTGTGAATGTCGAAAAGACCCACCCTCTCATTCAGAAAACCCTCATTTCAAAGAAGAGACACTGTGGGAGTATCCTGTCACTCAGGAACAACCAGTCAGAAGACTTACTCGGGCTTACACTCGTTCCCTATCAAAGCTCCCTATCTTTCAGTCTTTACCTCCGATAGCAAAAAGAAAGCCAAGGGTCTATCACATAAATCAGTAGACATCTGCAACCCCTTCTCTTGAAGATATTGTGCTTGATTCTTTGCAAAGTATCGACTCTCCTTGGGAAGAAATTCTTGAGGATTCCCCTTCTGAAGGCAATCCCTGGCTTGATTTGGAAAATCCTAACGAAGAAACCATCAACTAGAACATCCCCATCCTCGATATGGCTAATATTCCTCAACCGGGTGGAAACCAACTCCCACCTCCTCCGGGAGCACTTCCTCCCTAGCTGACTCAGGACGCCGTAGTGTTACCTGGGTAGCAACATCCCTTACCCAAGAATGCAGAAAGAGTGTTGCCTAAATTCTACCCTGGGAAGGGAGACACCATTGATAACCATATTCACTCCTTCTTCCTGGCTGTGCGCACGCTGGGGGTAGCTGATGAAGATATAGTATGTCGCCTATTCCCTTTTACCTTGATTGGTGAAGCTTCCACATGGTACTTTAGCTTAAGAACCAGATCGATCACCTCTTGGGTTGCCTTTCAACAGGGCTTTTTAGACAAGTATGGTGATGACAAAACCTGTGCTGCCTTAGTTCTAGAACTATCCCGTTTGAAAATGGAGACCAAAGAAAAGGTTAAGAATTTTAACATTTGGTTCAACACCTTGTTCAATAGAATCCCAACCACCACTAGACCTACTAAGGTGGTGCTCATGGAATTCTACATCACTGCTCTCCCTGTCCCTACTGCGATGTGGGTCAAAAGGAGTAACGCACAAACCTTACAAGGTGTTATCGATGAAGCAGTAAAAGTCGAGAATGAAATGCTCAGTCTCACAGCATGCCATCATACAACCGAAGAAAATAAAGCCTCTCAAGCATCAAAGAAGAATAATGAGAGTGATAACAAAGGGGCTGAAACCAAAGAAAAGGATACCACAGATGTAGAAGGTTTGCATCAGATCATTAAGAAGTTGACAAATACAGTCATCAATATGAAAAGGAATTTTGGAGAGAGTACAAGCGGGAGTGGAGGAGAGTATAACAACATAAAACCTTTCAAACCTTTCTATCGTAAGAAGACAGAGGGTAGTCATGGTCCACTTGTACTGCTTGCTCCACCCAATGAAGGGAATTTAAATACAGAAGAGCTGGCTCTTATCGGATCGCTCCTTAACCAAGAAGAACCTATAGTGGAGCTAGAGCCAGAATAAGAAGATGAGGAAGAATACCAAGTAGAAGAGCCCTTGGAAGAAGAATCTCAAATCAACATACTGTGGGATTTCTATGCAAATGAGAACAATGATGACCAAGGAGACAGTATGGCAGAAATCCACACTAATGAAATCCACACACGAAGCAAGGGGCCACTTACAGGTGTGATGAAGCCTATAGATTAGACCAAGAAAGATGTCCGCCCTGTGAAGGCACCTGCTCTCAAAGTCCCTGTTGAAAAGAGTAGACCTAGTGGTCAGTCCAAGAATACCCTAGTGGCAAACCATCCAGAGAAAGAAAATGCATCTCCCACTGCAACAAAGGCAACTCAAAATTGTAAACTCCCACTTAAGAATGGAAAAACCAGTATGTTTACTCTGCCCTATCCTATTTATAACATTGATTACAATATTGTGGATGATCTTAAGAAATATAGGACTAATATCACATATTTTGATTTGCTGAAATTAACGCAACAAAGAGATTTTCTCTTGAAAGCTATGAATGAGCGGAACTACAACACTCCCACCATCCCGAGCAGCCAAACCAGAAGTTAGTCTCCAGACCTGTTAGTACTCCCAGCACAACCCAAAGGCCAGCAACCATGATAGGAAGGAAATCAAAATCCATGACTTCCCCTTTCCTTATCACATTTGAAATCTTCAACATGAACGTACACAACTGTTTGGTAGACTCAGGTGCCTCGTCCACTGTGATGCCTTACGCTGTTGCTAAAAGACTTCATGCGATACCTGAGAAAATTAGAACTCGAATCATGCAATTAGACAGGACAAATGTGTAAGTAATTGGGGAATTGAAAGATGTATTGATTCAAATGACTGCTAAACCACAACACACAAGTCATTGATATAGTGGTAATTGATATATCCAAGGCTTATGGAATGTTGCTTAGTAGGGATTGGTCAGCGAAACTGAATGGATATTCCTCAACTGATTGGTCCCATCTCTTGCTGCCTTAGAAAGGGAAGGGTGATATGCTGAGATTTGATCATGAAAGATACATGAAGTATGTAGTGACGAAGCTAAACGGTCCCAACGAACCTGTGATGTTTACCAACTCTATCCTTGGGAATTATAGTTTCAATGTTTGTGCCACAGAAACCTGTTTTGGAGAATTCCATGCAAAAACAACTGAAGAAACTACAATAAGCACACAGTTGGAAGCTCTCCCTTGTAATCCAATTGATGAACCACCTTGTAATATAGTAGATGATAGAACTAGTTTCGTAGGAAGCAATTCAATTGATGTAACACTAGACTCTATATTTTGGAAACTCTATTTTGATGGCTCTAACTGCCTTGAAGGTGCAGGTGCTAGAAGCATTCTCATTGATCCAAAAGGGAACCAAGATCTGATGGCTAGCCGGTTGGAGTTCACGTGCACCAACAACACAACATAGTATGAAGGTTTTTTGCAGGGCCTGAAAAAAGCCATTGTTATGAAGGTTAAAAATCTTAAAGTTTTTTGTGACTCACATATAATCGTGGATCAGGTAAGGAAAATGATACACTTCAATTCGCCACACCTGGTAAGGTACCACCATGAGGTATGGAGCTTAATCGACAATTTTGATTCTTTTAATATCACATGCATACCTCGAGAGAAAAACCAAGATGCCGATCTGATGGCTAGTATGGCTGCTAAACTTTTGCCTGATTTTAGATTGAAGAAGAATAAATGTTATGTTGAATTGATTTTCAGACCATCTGTGCCTGATAACATCTCAAACTGGCAGGTGTTTGAAGATGACGAGCAAATCCTTGAGTTCTTGCACTGCGAGAAGACATTCAAGAATGTAGTCATTGATGAAAAAGAGCATGACAAACCGATGAATGAGAGGGAAGATGAAGAAAAGGATCAGTCCAATATGATTCCCAAGTCAGTTGTCAAGATGGAGCACTTGTATGACTTGCATAGTAAATTCAAGAAGCCAACTAATTGCAAAATGTATAGCTCATCCATGAAGTACGAGTCAGTCAACCTTGGGACCAAAGAAGACCCAAAAACTATTAATTTGGGCTTGGGGTGCTCTCCACAAGAAAAGGCTATATTTGTCAAGCTATTTAAAGAATACAAGGACGTCTTTGCATGGACATATGGAGACCTAAAAACCTTTGATACCAGCGTTATGCAACATGTAATTCCTTTAGGAAAGGAGGCTAAGCCTTACCAACAAAAGATTTTCAAGATGCATCCAAGCCTAGAACTGTTGGTGAAGAAAGAATTAAACAAAATGCTGGATGCTAAAATCATCTTTCCGGTTAGACACACCCGCTGGGTAGCCAATCTTGTGCTAGTAAGGAAGAAAAATGGAGATATCAAGCTGTGTATCGATTTTAGAAACCTAAACAAAGCATCACAAAAATATAACTATCCTGTCCCCTCTATGGAGCACATCCTTCAGTGCCTTTCTGGGTCTGAAATGTTGTCCCTATTAGATGGGTTTTCAGGATATAATCAAGTGTTGGTATCTAGTGGGGATTAGCCGAAGATAACCTTCAACACTAAATGGGGCACCTACGCATATCGTAAAATGCTTTTGGACTTATTAACGCAGGTGCCACATTCCAGAGAGCTATGGACATAACTTTCCAAGGGCTGATTAACAGATCAATAGTGGTTTACATGGATGATATCACTGTGTATTCATATCATAGAAGGGATCATATTTATCACCCGAGACAGATTTTTGAAAGATGCAGAAGGTATGGAATATCATTGAATCCCAAGAAGAGCGTCTTCCTAGTCATAGAAGGGAAAATACTTGGTCATATCCTTTCTAAAGAAGGGATTGCTATTAATCCCGAAAGAATAGAGACCATCATGAGAATACAACCCCTTGCAAATAAGAAGGCCATGCAATATTTCTTCGAGAAGATCAATTTCGTTAGAAAATTTGTCTCAGGTTTCGTAGAAATAGTGTGCCCCATGCAGCTAATGATGAAGAGAGACGTTGTGTATAAGTGTAGCGATGGAGCTAAGAAATCGTTTCAGCGAATCAAGGAAGCCATCACAGAAGCTCCTGCATTGGTCAACCCCAATTTCGGCAAAGAATTTTTCTTGTACACATTTACTTATGATCTTTCATATGCCGCAATTCTCACTCAAAAAATGATGATGGCAATGAAGTCCCTATTTCTTATATGAGTTCTAATCTCCAAGGAGTAGAACTGAACTACCCAGACGTGGAGAAACAAGGCTTTGCGGTCTTTCAGGCCATAAAACATTTCCGCCCTTATTTATTAAAGGCCAGGACTAAAGTAATTGTTCCCCATCCTGCTGTG
>APFE030467276.1:34236-47873 GCA_000404065.3 Pinus taeda | reverse complement strand
ATATGGATGACTTTATAATTCAAATAAATTATTTTTAAAATTTAATTGTAATAACATACATGTTGATTGCACTAAAATACACTTTCTACAAGCCAATATGAAGCATGCTTGGAATTCTTTCCATGTTCAATATTAAATTGATACACGATATATTTTAGTTCATTTTACGTATCAAAGTGACTTGTATCATAACTCAATATTTACTTATTTTCTTAGTGTATGAAACTGGAAATCAAAATTAAACATATATTTTACAAATAAAAGTTATAGTATATATAATATTTTTTTAAAATTAGCAAAACAATTTTAACAGATCCATAAACTTAAAAAATCACTGAACATCTATAAACAAGATTAATACAAAACCATAAACTAAAATAGTGAATACATGTATCAATAAACTATGCATATGAAAATATATACAAATTATAAATATCACACGAACATCCATAAATTGAAATAATAATCATCCATAAACTAAAATAATGTCGATGATGTACATCCATAAACTACCCATGTATGAACATATACAAAGTTTTTATCACACATGTGAATGTTCCCTATGAAATGAGCCTGAAAAATATAAAAACTATGATACTCTAAGTACCACCAGAACTCCTATGTGAGTTCCATTATGCAAAGTGTCCATAAGCTGGTACTACAATATAACACATTCAAATTTAAACTAATTAGATTATTATTTATACAAAATAAATAATATCGAAATAAATTATTTTGAACCACATTGTTAATTACATATACATGAATCTACTAACCTCAGTTGAGTCCAAATGCAAGTCAGATAGGATGGGGGTCTGATCATGAATTTGGGTTTAGTGCTCCCTTGCTTGTGACTCAATGATTGGGCTCTGCATTGATGGAGCCACATCATTAGTGCCGATAAACCCAACATTTCGCTCATGTCTCCACATAACAACGACATCAACGAGACTTTGCATATGGGCCTATGTACACAATGGAAAGGACAAGTTATAATTAGTCTACAAATTAATTAGCATATATGTGTAACTTAAAAAAAATGTTGAAATTTCAGGAATAAAAAAGTTTACCTCAACTTTTGGTCCATGGGTTGTACATAGTGACTCTCCTCCACTTTAGTGAACATATAAGGTGGAGGTGGAGGTGGAGGTGGAGGAGAATCCATGGAAACATGCTCTGGTCAAGGATGGTCTAGCTGATCAATTTCCCCCTCAGATGACCTCATAAGTTCATCCATGTAGCTGGATTGTGTTTACATGTTATCATGAACTTATTAATATAAATGCAATCTAATACGAATTATAAATTTCAATATAAATAATTATGCATAATTTGATAATAAGAGTCAAAAGTTTTGTATATATATGTACTTGGTCTGTGTCACACAAGTCGTGCACTCTACAAGTCTCACGAATGGCATCATGATACATACATGTATATGTCAAAAGTTGGTCAAAGGGTAAACTTGTGAGAAATGCATCATCATATAAGGACATTAGAGGGTCACGAGGTAATGGTGGTGGTCTCCTAATCTCTCCATCCAATGCAACATGCGCACTAACCAATGCTCTCCGCATGTTTTTTGGAATAGTCTCCCTGGTCCCACCACTGAGTTGTGACAACTCCTCTAATTCTGTCGGTAATACCAAGCTCCGAGATGTGTTGGTCAATAATTGTCATTGATGAAATATAAACTCCATTGATGGAAATATAAGCACGATGGATGCTGCACTATTGGAGGATTATAATCGATAATACACCTGATGACATATATCATATTGACGTTATATCATATCGACATTTTTATTGTGTGTCACCACTCAAAGCTTCGATCTTTGATCTCTGACTCCGATCTTCGATCTCCGACTCCGATCTTCGATCTCTGACTCTGATCTTCGATCTTCGATCTCCGACTCTAATCTTCGATCTCCGACTCTGATCTTCGATCTCTGACCCCTATCTCCGACTCCGACTCTAATCTCCGAATCAAATCTTTGATCTCTAATCTCTAATCTATGACTCCGATCTCTAATCTTTGATCTCTAATCTCTAATCTCTGACTCCGATCTCTAATCTTTGATCTCCGATCTCCGACTCCGATCTGTGATATGCGATATGGAATTCTGATCTCTGACTCCGATATCCGATATGTGATATGGACCTCCGATCTCCAATATGCGATATGGACCTCCGATCTCCAATATGTGATAACCTCCAATTTTCTCTGACCTTTGATATGCGGACCTGACATGATTTAATAACGATTTAATTATTAAATCGTATCCACCACTTTATCGCAACTTTGGAATGTGCACAACTTAAAAATCTCCCTTTATCCATGTGGTTCTAATGTACGGAAGTAAAGAGATGATGTGGTATGTGGGTCCTCCCGTATCCATTATAATATAGTTTTGCATTGTTTAAATATATTTGTTTGATTAAAAGCTATGGCCCCTCCTATCTTGCTACTGTAATATGGTTTTCGTAACAATGAAACTATGTTATATTTGGTCGATTATTAACAAAGACTAATTCCGACAGTTATTTAATATCTTTTCAATGTGCCACCTCATGCACAAGTCAGCCTCTCCTCTAATGAATGTTTCTTTTCGTTTATTAGTGAAACTCGTATAAACACAAGTCATATACTTCATTTCAATTATCGATCTGAGTCATCAATTACAAAGCAGGATAGAGTTCAAAACTCGTGAAATTTACAACATCAAGGAAATGAAGCTTAAGGCTAAGAAGAAGTAAATTCTGATTGGGTTAAAAATGATGAAACAAAACCTCTCGTACCTGTGGATAGGTGTGTGAACAGTGATCTTTGAAAGGCTCATACCTGTAGCTTAAAGGCTCGAAGTTGCGTTCACCTGTGCAGATCAAATTACACATCGGATCTGTGATTACTTTAAGGACAATCACCTGTGGCTTACAGTTTGGATTAGTAGCTTGCATACCATCCAAGTTAGTGGCTTATGCAGTTTGGACCTGTGGTGACTCGATCGGTGGAGGTTTGGACCAATTATAGCTCGAACATGTAGAAAAATTATGTGTGACACTTCAGACTTGAAACCTTTGTAGTATTGAAGAACTCGTGTCCTTGAACAATGAATATTTTGAATGCTTGAAAAATGATGAATTTGGAGGATTGAACAATGAAGAACATGGAGCCTAGAGAAACGATGAACTTTGAGGATTGAACAGTGAAGAACCTAGAGCGTAGAACAATGATGAACTTGGAGGATTGAATAGTGAAGAACTTGAAGCTTTCGATAGTGAAGACCACTCCTATTTGGATCTTGGACAGTGGAAAAAATTAGGAGTCTTTAGCAGTCTTTTGGAGCGACTATTTGACTATTGAAGGAGGTCCTGAAGTTTTTGAAAGTAAGTCATTTATACATTCTAAGTTGAAAATTGGAGGGTTGGTGCCCTAGAGGTTGAAGCCTCTAAAAATAGGGTTGGAGCCTTGTTTAGGATAGGGTTGGAGCCTCAAAAAAGTCTAAGTTGGTGCTTGGCAATAGGTTGGAGCCTGGAAGATTAAAGGGTTGGTGCCCTCAACCATCATTGTACTCAAATATTTGTAAAAGAGGATTGATGTCCTCACTTGTTTATAATAAAATCCTTATTATGTATTTTTCTGATTATAATTGTGAAGAATCTTATCTGGTAAACATAATAATTTGAAAAGAAATACTTATTCAACCCCATCTTAGTATTTCCAACAATTGGTATCAGAGCCAAACTTTTCATATTCAACTGAACAACTGGAAGAAGGATTCTTAAGTCACAATGAAGAATCATGATTAAGGAAAAATTCCCCAATTTGATGGAACAAACTTTGGCTTTTGGAAGCTTAGGATGACAATCTATTTAATGTCTCTTGGACTTGAAGTATGGAAATTAGTTACTGATGGGTATAAAGTTCTAGCTACTCCACCAATCGATCGGGATAGACGAAAAATTTATATAGAAAATGCCAAAGCACTAAATTCCATAACAAGTGGAATTACTGATTCAAAATTTACAAAAGTTATGAACTGTGATTCTACCATGGAAATATAGGACAAGCTTATTGCTATCTATGATGGAGACTCCAAGGTCAAAAAGGAAAACCTCCAAACACATAGAAAACAATTTTAAAGTCTTAAGATGAGTCACGAATAAGATATTGTAACAATTTTCCTCCGAGTAGATGAAGTTTTCAACTCACTCAAAGATTTAAGTGAAACCGTTGAAGAAAACACAGTTGCCCAAAAGGTTTTGAGATCACTTCTAGAATGTTTTGATTCCAAAGTCAGTGCCATAGAGGAAATAAAGGACTTGGATGACCTAAAAATGGACAAACATCATGGGATTCTCATTGCAAATGAAATGAGAAAAGGAACCCCTAACTCCAAGGAAGCTACATTCAAGGGTTCAAGGTGAGTCAATATTTCTTTTCAATTGTTACTTTTACCGGTTAGATCATTTATATTTAGAACAAAAAATGAACAATAAGAATAAATGATTTTATTAATTTCTTTTTTCACAATAAATCAAGTACAATGTATATAGGGCTCCAACCCTAGATGAAGACACCAATCTTCAATCTCCTAGGCTCTAATTTGTTTCCAAGCACCAACTTGGAATTTTGTGAGGCTCCAACCTCTAGGGCACCGAACCTATCTTCTCAAGGCACTAACCTTGCGCTTAGAGGCTCCAACCCCTAGGGCACAAACCCTTCTCTAGTACAGGCTCCCACCTGGTTTCTTGAGGGCTTCAATCCTCTAGGGATCTAACCCTTATCTTCCAAGGCACCAACCTTGTCTCTATGAGGCTCCAACCCTCTCTTATCCAAGGCACCAACCTTGAGTTTAGGAGCACCAAATCCAAGGACAAAAATCATATAGTTTTTCTTTGTCAAGATATGCTTGGTAGTACTTCACAACTCCCAAAGTCTTCTTCACCGAGTCTTATCAATCTTCAGCTATCCCTTCACTTAATCATCACATCACATCATCAATGAAAACCTTGTCAATTAGAAGGCATCACCACTACACTTCATCGTACCCAAGCAATTTCTTCAAGTCACCTCATGATGTCTTCAGTGCATCATGGTCTCCAATAATGTCTTCTTCAAGATGTATTCATAAGGTACTTCTAGGATGATACTCCAATGTCTGCTCAAGACTATCCTCAAGAAAATTCCAAGATGTATGTCACATTTGCTTCATGATGCTTCAAGAGTAATGCTCCTTCAAGAATAATTCAAGGTCTCTTCAATGGGCTGCATAAGTTCTAAACCAAGTCTTCACAAGATCCTTTAATACTAGTTCAATGTTTGGTCCAAGAATTGACTTCAATAGTGCTCCAAAATAATGTCAGTGTGTTGCTTCAAAAATTGATCTTCAATCTATGAAATTCCAAGGTATAAATGCCAACAATTTTGAGCCTCTGCAATGTTTACTATTCTAAGCCTTCAATTCTTCAACCCATTGATCAATAAATCTTCAAGGGTTCAAGTGTTGCTTTACAATGATCCTCAAGTATCACCTACAAGAAGTTTTCTCACTTAGTGCTGCCTTCAAATGATCCCAATGATGGGCATTGTCCTGAAGTCTGCAATTTATCACAGGATTGTAGTACTGAGGTACTAAGGCAAGGTGTAATCCTGAGCTTGAATCAAGTTTCAACAAGCCTCTGACAGGTCCAAGCTCCAATCTACAATGTAGTCCAAGCTTGAGCCTTCACACTATTGCACACTGCTCAAGAGAATAACACCACATTCTAGTTATGTCACTGTCCGAGCTAATGTGATGACTATTCACAAGAAGGTTACTCTAGAACAGATATCCGAGCCACAACGAATTGCTGTAAAAGTATCACAGGAGGATGATACATAGTCTACAAGAGGTACCACACTTAGAATAAGACTCTGTGGTAAAGGCCACACTTCAATCAACCCTTAGACACCCTTCTACAGCAAGGAATAAATATCTCTGTCATCAATCTGCAATAAATGTGGATGTCCTTAAGTTCTGCCTCCTCTCTGTGATTTTCATCGAAATTCTTATCCACAAAATAGAGGTCTAACCTATCATTAATATGATTTTTCGGTCCTTAAACGAACAACCACGTCTAAAACACAAGTCAACATGTGTTGACATGTTTAGGTTGGCTCAATGACCAAAATTACACCATCAATTTGTAAAATCAATAACTTTCAAACCGCTTGGAGTTTCAGGCTGAGTAATAGCTCATTGGAAAGGAAAAATTATGCTTTTTAAGATGGTGTAGGTCTCATAGAAAAATTCTGCCTCTAACGTAGTAAACATAATATATTTATATTATTATATATATTTATTATATATTTATATTATTATATATATATATATATATAATAATTTTAATGTGACTGGTCATTTATTGGTGAAAAATTGGAGGTAGGGTCATTTTCCTTCTTCAACATGTCCTTGCCTTCTTCATCATAGGGTCAACATATCATAAATGATATGTCGTCAAACATATGCTACATCATGTAGTCTTCCATTATTAGGATCACTAGAGGTAAGGAAATCTAAGGTTATCATGGCTTCATCATCAATATTAACAAAAGTACATGATTGGCACTTCTTCATAGTGTCTTGATATATTCAAGAGTTATGACATGATTTGGCATCTCAAGAATATTTGTCATCCTGGCCAATACCATATTGACATCAATGACAACCTAGATTAACAAGTGGTTAAAACAACGCACATGATAGGTGACCAAAATAAGTTTATCTCGTTAAATAAGAAGGATGGAAATGTATCTTTTGGAAGTGGATCTGCTAAAATTGCTGGAAAAGGGACTATTTCTCTTGTTAACAGAAAGGTAAAAGCTCAAAATTCACTACTGGTGGAAGGGCTGAAGCATAATATTTTAAGTGTTATCCAGATTTGTGACCAAGGACATAGTGTTGTCTTTAGTACTAAAGTTTGTGAGATAAGGAATTCCTTCTTCGGAGAACTTGTGGAAAAAGGAGCAAGAAAACCAAACAACGTATATATTTTGAGTAAAATTCAAGAAGATAAATTCTATATGAGTCGAGCAGATGAAAATTGGTTTTGGAACCAATGACTGGGGCATCTAAACTTTGATAACTTGGTTAATATCAGTAAAACAAATGCAGTAAGGGACAACCCAAAAGTTGTCAAGCCAAATCAAGTTGTGTGTGGCCCATGTAAAACATGGAAAACCAACTAGAACTTGCTTCAAGACTAAGGATATCTCAACATAAAAAAATTTGGAGATCATACATGCAGATTTATGTGAACCAACGAGAACTCCAACTCTACAAGGTGAAAGTTACTTTGCTATATTTGTTGATGACTATACTAGAATGATGTGGGTATTATTTATAAAGTTTAAATATGAAGCATTTGAATGTTTTAAGAATTTCAAAGCTCTTGTGGAAAACAAAAAAGAATAAAAAATCAAGTGTCTTAGAACATATAGAGGAGGAGAATTTACATCAAAGGAATTCAATGATTTCTGTGATCTACATGGAATCAAAAGAGAACTTTCCGTAGCTAGAATTCCTAAACAAAATGGAGTAGTGGAAAGAAGAAACAAAACCATGCAAGAAATGACAAGAACAATGTTACTAGTAGCTGATTTACAATCCAAGTTTTGGAGAGAAGCAGTTGGAATGACAATGTATATCTTGAATAAAGCCCAACTAAGATGAAATAATGACAAGGCTCCATATGAATTATGGAGAGGAAGACTTGCTTTAGTAAAATACTTCATAATTTTTGGAAGTAAATGCTTTATGAAGATCAATGATGACTCACAAGGCAAGTTTGATTCTCGGGTTGATGAAGAAATATTTATTGGATATTCTACAAGGAGCAAAGCATACAAATGCTACAATAATCGACTAAAAAATATAGTAGAAAGCATTGATGTGAAGATTGATGAAGCACTCCCAGAAAAAGAGATTGAAATCTGTGAAGAAGATTCTATTCTTGAATAATTTGAAGAAGATACAACAAAGGAAGAAAAGGATCAAGAAAATGAAAAGGAACCATCTCAGACTCCATCAAAAGTAAAAAAAATTCAAAAAAACCATATGAAAGAACATATTATTGGGAATACAGATGATGGAATATAGACCTGAAGAAGGATGAATAATACACCAAGAAAAGATAATGTTGCCTTACTATCCATGGTAGAACCAAAAAACTTTGCTCAAGCTAGTAAGGACCCTCATTGGGTAGAAGAAATGGAAGAAGAAATGTTCCAAATCGAAAAAAAATGAATCGCGGGAACTTGTACCTCGTCCAAAAGATACAAATTTAATTTGAACCAAGTGGGTGTTCAAACACAAAATGAATGAAGATGGAAAAATCATTAGAAATAAGGCAAGGCTTATTTGTAAATGTTATTCACAAATAGAAGGAACCGACTTTGAAGAAGCCTTTTCACTGGTAGCTCGTATGGAGGGTATAAGGATGTTTTTGTCATTTGCTTGTTAAGAAGGATTCAAATTTTATCAAATGGATGTGAGCTAAACATTTCTAAATGGTGATCTAAAAGAAGAAGTTTACATGGAGCAACCAAAAGGGTTTGACCTAGCAGAAGGAAAAGAATTTGTATGCAAGTTGAAAAAGGTGCTATATTGATTGAAACAAGCTCCTAGAGCTTGGTACGCAAAATTGGATCATTATTTACAACAACAAGGCTTCAAAAAGGGAGTGGCAGGAAGCAATCTCTACATGAATATGGACAAAGATAAATTTCTAGTCACTCTTGTATATGTTGATGATTTGAATTTTTCTAGCAATGATGATGGGATGAGCCATAAATTTGCTCAAAATATGTCAAAAGATTTTGAAATTTAAATGATTGGTGAGTTATCTTACTTCCTTGGACTACAAGTAACTCATACTACAACGGGTATGTTCATATCTCAAGAAAAATACCTTAAAGACATGCTTAAAATATATGGTATGGAAGAATGTGCACCTATGAGTACACTGATGACCACAAATTGCAAATTGAGAAAAGGTGACGAATCCCCCTTAGTAGATGCAACTCTTTACAGGTCAATAATTAGAGCTCTCCTATACTTAACTGCCACAAGACCCGATATTATGCAAGCAGTAGGAATGGTGGGAAGATTTCATTTAGCTCCTAATCAATCCCATTTGTTGGCAGTGAAGATAATTCTCAGATACGTGAAAGGTACTCTTGATTTTGGTCTATGGTATCCCAAAAGCACAACTCTTACCATGACAGCTTACACCGATTCTGATTGGGCTGTAAGCGTATATGATTGAAAAACTACTAGTGAAAATGCATTCTTGATGGGAGATTTTATAGTGCCTTGGCTCAATAAAAAATAAATTTCTATATCTCTCTCCACAACTGAAGCCGAATATATAGCTGTTGTAGATTTTTGTACACAAATTATGTGTATGAAGGAAGCATTAAAAGATGTTAACATAAATACTAATAAACCAATCACCATCTATTGTGACAACACTAGTGCCATCAGTCTTTCAAAGAATCCGGTAATGCACTCAAAGACCAAACATATTCCAATAAAATACCACTTTATCCATGAACAAGTTGTTGAACATAATATCAAGCTGGAATACGTCAATACAAAGGAGAAAATTGCATATATCTTTACAAAGCCCCTTCCATGACAAACATTTGAATATCTTCGCCAAAATATGGGGGTCATTTCTCTTGCATCACATCAAGAGCACACATTGACAAAAGTAGAAGCAACATGACAGGGGGAGCAATTTTATAGGGGGAGTACTGGGGTGCCCCATTTTCTATTGATGTCAAAGGGGAAGAGAATGTTGAAATATTTCCATCAATGAAAAAGGGGGAGAATATTGGTCAATAATTGTCATTAATGAAATATAAGCTCTGTTGATGGAAATATAAGCACGATGAATTTTTCACTATTGAAGGATTATAATTGATAATGCACTTGATGACATATATCATATCAACATTATATCATATCGACGTTTTTATTGTGTGTCACCACTCAAAAATCTGATCTTCGATCTCCGACTCTAATCTCCGACTTCAATCTCCAATCTTCGACTTCGATCTCCAATCTCCGACTCCAATCTCCGATCTTCGATCCCTAACTCCGATCTTTGAGCTCAGACTGTAATATCTGATATGTGATATGGACCTTCAATCTTCGATATGTGATATGAACCTATGATCTCTGATATGCGATATGGACCTCTGATTTCTGATGTTCGATATGCGATATTGACCTCCGATCTCGGATATGCAATATGAATCTCCGATCTCTGATATGCGATATCGACTTTTGATCTCTGATATGCAATATGGAACTTCAAGCAATATCGACCTTTGATCTCCGATATGCGATATGAACCTCTAATCTTAGATATTAGATAACCTCTGGTATGCTTTGACTTCTAATATGCAGACCCGACCCGATTTATTAACAATTTAATTATCAAATCGCATCTGCCACTTTATCATAACTTTGACATGTGCACAACCTAAAAATCCCGATATCCATGTGGTCTTGATGTATGAAAGTAAAGGGATGATGTGGCATGTGGGTCCTCCCGATATCCATTATAATATGGTTTCACATTTTTTAAATGTATTTGTGTGATTAAAAGCTATGGCCCTTCCGATCTTGCTATTATAATATGGTTTCCGTAACAATGAAACTATGTTATATTTGGTTTATTATTAACAAAGACTCATTTTGACAACTATTTAATAAATATTAAATATCCCACCTCATGCACAAGTTAGCCTCTCCTCTAACGAACATGTCTTTTTGTTTATTGGAGAAACTGGTATAAACACAAGTCCAATGCTTCATTTCAATTACGATCTTGGTCATCAATTACAGAGCAAGATACAATTCACAAGTCGTGAAATTTACAACAACGAGGGAAGGAAGCTTAAGGCCGAGAAGAAGAAGCAAATTCTGATTGGGTTAAAAATTGATAAAACAAAATCTCTTAGACCTGTGGATAGGAGTGTGAACAATTATCTTTGAAAGGCTCAGATATTTAGCTTAAAGGCTTCAAGTTACATTCACCCGTGGAGCTCGAACTACACATCATATCCATGATTACTTTAAGGACAATCATCTGTGGCTTACAATTCGAATTATTAGCTTGCATACCATTCATATTAGTGGCTTATGTAGTTTGGAACTATGGAACTGTGGCACACATAAGCTCGGAACTGTGGTGACTCAGTTGGTAGAGGTTTGGACCAATTATGGCTCAGACCTATAGCAGACTTATATGTGACACTTCATACTTGAAACCTTTACAATAATGAAGAACTCGTGGCCTTGAACAATGAAGATTTTGAATACTTGAACATTGATGAATTTGAAGGATTGAACAGTGAAGAACCTGGAGCTTAGAATAATTATGAATTTGGAGGATTGAACAGTGAAAAACCTAGAGCGTAGAATAATATTGAACATGGAGGATTGAACAATGAAGAACTTGAAGCTTTGGATAATGAAGATCACTGCTATTCTGATCTCGGACAATGGACAAAATTAGGAGTTTGTGGTAGTTTGTGAAGCGACTATTTGATTATTGAAGGAGGTCCTTAAGTTTTTGAAATTAAGTCATTTATACATTCTAAGTTGAAAATTATAGGGTTGGTGCCCTAGAGGTTGGAGCCTCTAAAAACAAGGTTGGAGCCTTGAGAAGGATAGGGTTGGAGCCCTAGAGATTGGAGCCTCACAAAAGTCCAAGTTGGTGCTCGGCAACAGGTTGGAGCCTGGAAGATTGAAGGGTTGGTGGCCTCAAACATCATTGTACTCAAATTTTTGTAAAAGAGGATTGGTGTCCTCACTTGTTTCTAATAAAATTCTTATTATTTATTTTTCTGATTATAATTGTGAAGAATCTTAACTAGTAAACATAACAATTGAAAATAAATACTGATTCACCCCCCTCTCAGTACTTCTAGCAAGATGGTAGTGGAAAGAATATCAGAGGTGGTGGTACATGACCAGGGTCCCTACGAGCCCCCGTACACTGATAGGTACATCCCATGCTGAGTCCATAATAATGAGATCTAGTATCAATGTAATTTGACCTCATATGTGACATGAACTCTGCATATAAATGTTTGGAAAAATAAATGCCGACCTCATAATGGTGGGGGAATTGGCCCCAAACTCTAATGAATCTATCAGTCAAAAAAGGGGTTGCATTAACATTCCTAAAATATTTCAGTGGAATCAAACCTCTATGTCTAGCAAGGTGATCTGGAGGGATGTCGAACACCTCGCCATAGACATCAATGTCCTTGGTGGCCTCTTTCATCGCCTCCCAAGTATTTGGGCCTTTAACTTCATGCCTCCTAATCCTCTGTATGGACTGTAATATGTGGCTATGTGGGCTTGAACTCTGGTATGTCTTTATCAACCCATTAATGTTATCCAACATCAAAGACAATTAAATATGTGTCGATGAATTGGTAGGGATCTTCTCTATCTTTGTTGTCATCCATGTCTGATAGGTCGTAACACCCTCCAATGTGATTTGAGATGTAGCATTATTCCATCGAGGGATTGATGTTGCACTCTGATCCTTAGTTTCAACTTGCTAAGGGCCTCTAAATCATAAGAATAATTTAACATATATATAATTAACAAACTAGAAGCATAATGACATATACATTAAATTCAAACATATCAGTTGAAGACAATTTCAAGACATAAACACATAACGTTTAAATAGGATTTAAAAATGCAGGAGGTGTATATGAAATAGGAGAAGAAGGTCCACTAGAAGTAGCATGATCATCAATAGAGACAAAAACACTGCCTCTAACACTTTGACTAACGTTAGAGGTGAGATCTACGAGTGGAACAAGAACTCTCGGTGAGCTACATGATCTGTCACGAGCCTAATAACATATAGAAAAACCCCTTGCATCCCGATGGCTTGTAGTTGGGGTGTGTATGTGGGATGTCTTAACATATTACATATAAACTAATCCAAGAAAAAAATGTTGATAAAAAAAACCATTTTTAAACTCAAGCAGAATAATTTAGCCTAAAGTCCTAAACTTTGAGTCCATTTTTTGATAATTTATCAACCAAATCATTGAGTTCCATGTAAACACAATCGAAAGAATTGATCAAATCTACCTTCCCACTTTTTCTTATTTTTAAGTAATGTATTTTATTCATAGTGCATAAAGATGTAAATATATATGTAAAAAACTGAAATAAACCTATTTATAAAATTAATAAAATTTCATGTTAACCAAATACTATAATTGACTTTAAGTTCTTAATGTTTGACTTTGACACATGGCATGTACTAGGTGTAAGCACATGAAGACAATTTTTCTTGTACAACACATTACATAATGAAACAATATGGTACAAATTAGAAGAGTCTAATTTATTTTATTCAGTAGACCAAATGCACTTGTGAGATGGCTTTAATATATCTATCAATAATGCATTACTCAAACATGAATATATATGTGTGTGTGTGTGTTTTAAATGATTATTCTATGTTATATGCTATAGTTATATTATGTTGTAATTATATAGCTAGATATATAATTTAACTATTATAATTATAACGTCATTCATTCATAT
>APFE030467276.1:0-26787 GCA_000404065.3 Pinus taeda | reverse complement strand
TTTAATGGGGACTCTTTGGGTAAACCCAGAAATGGACTTTACCTAAAGAGGTATTATGATTAAATGCAGGGCATGGAGAATCGTTAGTTAGGTTAGGTTTTCTTTCTAGTTAGGTCTTCTTTCTAGCTTGAGTGTTTATTAGTCTAGACAGTGTGCTTAGCTTAGAGAGTGTGTTTTTCGTCATTATTCTGGCTTATCTTGGTTTTACTCTTGATATTTCACATGTCGATGCCTCTCCAAACGTACATTGGATTCGCTGATGGTGCTTGTCATAGTACATGGAATATCTCTTCCGCTGCTTGGGTTATCTATTCGCCCTCTGACGAGTTAGTTTCTATGCATGGGGTGAGCCTTGGTCAAACAACAAACAACATTGCAGAATACAGTGTAGTGATTGAGTTATTGTCTGAATCTATTTCATTCAGGATTCGATGTTTGATAGTGAGGTTAGATTCTGAACTCGTTGTATTACAACTTAATAGAATATATGCCATTAGAAATCCTGTGTTATTAAGATTGTTTTTGAGAGTGTGTCTCTTGGAACGTGTGTTTGATTACATTGAATATCAGCATATTCCAAGGTCTCTAAAGACATTAGCAGATGCAATTGCTTCTCGAGTATTAAACAGACATTTGAGATAATTGTAAATTTAAAAACACTTCATCACACATGTTTAACAAGATAAGCCAGTAAAATGATATATATATAGATAGAGTGTGTCAAAAAATATACATCGTCTTCGATCATAGGTTGAAAAACACCTTATGATCGGCCAAAATGATAAGTACAAAAAACCAAAATGTCACATGTGTCTACAAAGAAACCATCCAATCACTGGTGGTGCTCTCTATATGACACCACTGCATGGGCTACCCTACACAAGAACCTCCTAAAAGGTCCTGGGACTGCGACTACATAGCGCTGAAGCTGATGGATATCATCTATGGTAGTCTCTGGTATAATGTCGTCAGCCTCTAGATCCTGCTCCAAATCAGCTAGCATCTCTGCAGCGCATCCTGTCCGGGACGAACCGGTGCAACTGATGTCTCCTCTCGAAAGGCCGGAGATTGGCTGGACGCCGTGGACCTACATCTGCATTTTGAAAATTTTACTGTCAGTTTTGAGACGATATTTAAAAACAAAAAATATAGATAATTTAATTTAAAACACTTGTGAATAATGAATACCTCTGTCGTCCCATTGTTCTCCCTATGAAAGAACCATGTCCAGATCTCCACGAAAATCCATTCCGGCATAAGGAAAATCTTGAATGGCAAAGACCTGGTTCTCCAACCAGTGAAAGTAACCTGCAGGAAATCGGGCGACTCCCGCTCCCTCATCAGGATGTCGAGCCATCACCGCAACCCATCGCATCAACTTCGGCTCCCGAGCATGCCCAACCTCAACTATGAGATGCTGTGGGATCAGCATCGGAACTCTCTCTAAGGCAAAGCTCACAACCAAAGGCCCATACCCAAAAGTCTTTGATTGCCCGTTCTTTGCCCTAGTTAACTGGCCCTTCATATTGGCCAGCATAGCATCGCACCAGTTGAAAATGGTGCCTCGGTAGCAATCAATCGCCATCCGCATTTCGGACCCGGTGGCAAGGTGTAAAGCGGCTGTGTCGCATAGTCTGGTAACTGTAAAGGAAATCACCATAATTTCAGGTCAGGATATGAATTTGATTTCAATCCCCTTCTCCTGGTTCTGATTGCTGCACCACTCTAGCCGGAGACTAGCAAGGGATTGGCCACCTGGCCTAGTCCCGAATAGAGATAGGTGCTCACCCCTGTTAGGCAATCCAGTGAGAAAATATATGTCAGAGGGCTCTATCTCGAGCTGGTGCCCTCCGATATAAAAACATTGATCCTGAAAATTCCATCTCTTGACCAGCCACTCTAAGAATGGCACCTGGGCCCTCATGCCAGGTATGGCCCAGTATTTGTAAAGACCGCATGCCTTTAAAGCATCAATGGAAGGTTGATGATTAATTGCGGCCAAATCAACATCTTTGTGTTCTCTTTCACACCAATCAAGTATGGTGGGCAATCTACACACCAAAAAACATGCATTAGAATTCATCAAATCAAAAAATAATGGTTAAATTTTGAGTTTGGGTTTTGTAAATCCGCTTTGCGCGGCGTACGCACCCCGCCTTTAGAAACAGGGCGTGGGTACGTAGCTGCGCTGAAGGTAGGTTGCGTACCCCGACCATTTTCTCATTAAGGAAAATGTCGGGGTACGCAGGTTACCCATGGGATACCTACGTACCACGAAAAGCGCATCTCAAAACCCCAAAGCCCCCACAAAATCAAATTAGGGCTTAAAATGAAATTTTAATCGGATGAAAATAAAGAGGAGGATGTTTTGAAATACCTAAAAGAGATGATGCTCGATTCCGACAGTCGGATTCTCCACAAAGTCCACGGGAAGTTTCTTGCCAAAAGCCCTTTTCTCTCCCTCAACAGTAAAATGGTAAAAATGACATGGAAAAGTCTTTTTATAGGGTTTTTGGATAAATAAATACTAAATTTGTTTATTTTTCACCATGAAAGGATATTTTTCAATGTATTTTTGCCTATCTTAAATAGGTATGAGTAATGTGTTGTTTTTGCGCAGGACAAAAGGATTTTTAGGAAAACTTGTCATTTTTCACGAACCAAAACATTAGAGTCATCTTTTAAGCCCTTTTCTGACTCCTTAAATATGAAAAGATTGCCGAGCGTTTCTTTTACACTCGTTAAAACGGAATTAAAAGACAGTCCCCTTATAGCCCTTTTCTGACCGTAAAAATAGGAAAAGATTGTCGGGTTTTTGTCGTTTCAAATTCGATGGAAATAAAACGACGTGTCCTTGATCGATTTTTACTTTTCATGTCAAAGACACTAATCATGAAAGTAATCCTTGGTCGCAAGATCAAGCGGTTCTCCTAAGTATTATTTTATACTTTTTCGGGCTTAGGAGACACAAATTTACGAAAGAGTCCAATCTGGAGTCTTCTAATTTTTTCAGAATCTCTAAATATGAAAAACGCCGAGTTTCTCCTATACTAGACTCATTAAAATTTCACAGTAAAGGACCTGTTCTATTACAAACAGGAACGGACAACTCCTTCTTAAGGTTCGAATCAAAACTAAGTTCGACTCATCCGAAGGATGAGCTTACAAACAAGCATATGTTATCCTCCTCAAGCTTGTAAAAAATAAAGAGGTACTTGACAGAAATGGTGGGGGAAAAGGAGAAGAATGAGCCTATTTGATATCCTTTTGTCTCAGAAAAAACCTTACTACCACTCTTGAACACAACACTTTTCATTCACCTGGGTTGGGAAATCCTTTGCCTCATAGTTGATCAAACCACATTGAAATTATTCAGTCGGGTTCCGGGTATTAACTTTGAGTCAGTTGTCACCAAACCATCTGTTGTGTCGTTATGTGTTCAAGAGGTCTGTAAACAAAACATTCAACTGCAAAATACCTATCATCCATTTTTATCATCCTTGAGTCAGTCCTTACAACAACATTTCTTCAACTTGAACTATGATTTCGTGTTGTGGTCTTGCCTGTGACGAGTCTCTTTCTATCGACATCAACACATTATCTAGAGAGATGACATAGAAATCGTCAGTATCTTGAAGTCTGCATGCATCAATGGCAGGTTTCTAGCCTTCGACGTCAGTTTACATCATTGACTTTCGATCAAAGGATTCCATGAAATGTTCGACATCGACTCATTCATTCACATCTCATGGAGTGTGCTGGGTACTTTGAGAACCATTGACATTACTGGTGGTCTCTCTCATGCTTGTTAACAGTTTACATCATTGACTGGTAATCAAGTGGTTTCTACCATGTTCAACATCGACTCATTGATTCACATGGCTAGAATCGTACCAATTCGGGAAGTAGAGATGAAGACCCTGGATCTAGTTTCCACCATCCAGGCTGCGAGGAGTTTTGTATTCATTACATTGTAGACCAATTATAAACAGATGGTTGCGTCCATACTGTGTCTACACGAGTCTATGATTATGATGTACTATGAAATCATTCCTGTATCAGAGTAGTAGTTAGTCTGTTAGTTAAAGTTTTTGATCTGATTATGGGAATGCCTACCTCAGCGATGATATAATCTTATACATGTATTTTGTGTTGAAAATTGTAGGTTCTGACTGGGCTCTCCACAAGATAATCCTGGAAATGATAAAGTACTTCACCCTTCCTAGATGATATAAAACCCTAATCTATTATAGGCTTCGCACTTTAGGGGGCAATCTGTTACACTAAAATTTGTCACCATGACTATTTGCAGTTAGTATGGCTCCATCAACAGTCATACTATCCTCCTTGGCAAGCCTCATACCTCTGCTCTCCATGTCAAACTTCAAGAAAGAGATAAAGTCATTAAAAACATATTTATCTCTGGGTACGCAGTTTCTCTCAACCTTACCTGCGTGTACGCATCCCAAATTCATAATACTTGCGTACTTGTACGCTTTGTATGTAAAAGGGTGGGTGCGTACTCCTGTAAAGGTCAAAAGGCGCGAGTTTCATCTTAAAAAAGTTACTTGTGGTCATTTCTAGAGCATTCTAGAAGCTTGTTTGACGTGTATTGAGCGCCTCCAGATGGTTCATGTATCCCTATGAAAGAGGAACTTATCCCACCAAGAGGGGAGCTACCCCATCCAAAGAGGGGCTTATCCCTTTGATGGTGGACCTGATTAACTTCCTCTAAGAGCATTATAAATACAGGCATTAGGCCAGGAGGAGGGAGGTTGAAAGCTGAACATTCCAAAGGGTAGATGCTGCTGGAATTAGGACTTCCTTGTAGAAGCTTGTGAGGAGAGATTCCCATCCTTTCTTGTTTCATTTGAAAGTGGGGGAGCTTATCAAAGTAAAGGAAAACTCTTGCTGGACCCTGGGAGGAACTTGCACAACACCAAGGCTCAGGTTGTAATGGTTTCTTTTGTTTCCTATTAATACAAATAAGTCCATTCTTCTCAACAATTTGTTATTAATGAGTTGTTTCATATACTCCTTGGTCTGTATGTTGAATATGTTTTATTTTATGAGATATTCAGGTGCTATTTAATCGTTTGATTGTTAGTGAATGCAGGTTTCGAAGTGAAGGAGGAGCTCATCCGGATCAACGAGGCTGGACTACTACAACAACGTTAGACTACAGGTAGGATCTAAACACTTGATTTCTTGTATGGTAAATGCATGTTTAGAGAAGGATTGTTCTTAATTGTCTTGTTTGTTACTAGAAAGCCTTAAGCTTCTAGGGAGGTTGGTTTTGTCTGCAAGATTAACTCTTTCCGCATGACAGTGCCTAGTCCTACTCCCACTACTGATTACAGCCCCTCACCGTGCCTAAGGTGCCTGCTACCCTAGCATATGGCATAGTTCTAGTGGATAGTGGAGAATTTCATAGATCATTGTTGAATAAAATTGTGCTCTCCCTTGAGCTTGCCTCTTAGTCATGTTGCATGTTGAAGTTATTATTTATTATGAGAAAATTATTAATTATTAAGAAAAAATATATATTACTAAGAAATTTCAATTTTACTTTTTACTATTAGTATTAATCCATCATCAAAAATAAATATTATATGATTAAAAATTAAAATAAACCTGGGTGGGATCACTCATGTGGTCACTAGGACACTTAGTTTTTGTGAATTCCTTGATTCTGTAGATGTGTTCTTAGCTTTTCATGTGCTGGACAGTAATAGGAGAGGTAAGAACCTTCACATCCACTCTAATATACTTGAGGGGGCTCACCACTGTATAAGATGAGACGCTTAGGGCTTGAATAAATATGCATATGGTCCATGTGTAAAGGTGTAGTAATAATATAAACCCTAAAACACAACCATTCTAATAGGTAACAGGAAAAATCGGTCATAGAAGAAATAAGAAGAGCATAGATTTGGGGAGGAAAACATTTATTCATGAGCTGATATCAAAAGAAGAAAAATAACAGTCAAATTATTTGAGGGACACAAGGAAAACAGGGCCACAAAAAGTTGTTACTCCCATAATAAGAACAGAAGCATCTGGTTCCTCTATCTCCAGACCGTATCATCCTAAAAATAGTGTAACCACTCCCAAAACTAAGTATCCAAATCAGGAGCAATAGTGGAAGGCTAGTGATCAGGACCTTAGGACTGAGGGTCAAGGGGAAACCAGTGGGGAACACCAGGAGCCTAAGATGGAAAAGCATTCATTGACTTATCAATATCCTAATTCAGGTAGTGTAGTGAAACAACTAGCCCCGAAGCAGCCTGAGCTATCAATTAACGAATCTTCACCCACGAGACAGTCACTAAAATGGTTTGAAGAAGACCTGTCACAACAAGGAACATGAGGATCAAAAATGAGGGACAGCAATGAAAACAACACTAAAATAGATGCCACCATTACCACCTTTGAGTTTCTAATAGGGGATATCAGAGGTGAGGCTTCCATGAAAAACATTCCTTTTTCATCTCTCCCATCTTTTCAAGGGATGATTGTAGAATACCCTGGCACCTTCTTGCTTGGATTTGATGTCTTGTGTAGGAGCCATGATTATATTTCAAATCCTCAGAAGCTAAAATTATTCCCTGCTACTCTAAATGGAGTGACATTGAGAGGGTTCATGGGATTAGGCTCTGCTTCCATTCAGACATGGAGCAACATGAAAGAGATATTTCAATCTAAGTATCAGGATTATTGCAAAACTAGAGATTTGAGGGAAGAAATATTTAGGATGACACAAAAGGAGGAAGCAAGCTTGGAGGATTATGTGGAGTGGTTCCACTAAAATTTTCAAAGATCAAAACACAGTGACTTAGATCAAGAAAGCTTGAAGACCATACTGAGAAGGGGAATGAGAGATGACTGCCTTGATACCCTAAATCTACTAGGAAAGGGGGACATATCTTAGGAACTATTTCCCGAGATACTAAAGCCTTGTTTGAGATTATCTAGAGGATCATTGAAGGGGAGAAGCATGGTATGAGATGCCTCTACTCGGATACAGAAATATGCAAATGGTGGTGTGACCAGTGCAGGAACCGGAAACTTGTTCGAGAATATTAAATCCGATCTTCTTAGTACCCTATCTGCTCATATAACGATAGCACAAGTGAAGAAAGCACAAAACAAGTTTGATGCAGCTTTAGACATGTTTTGCCTGATATGAAAAGACAAGCATTCCTGGAAAGAATGTAGCGTAAACAACATCATCCCGTGCAACATCTGTGATCTAGAACATTCCACAAGCCATTTCCCGGAGATTCCTTGATTGAAATTTGTGCTTAAGGAATCAAGCGAGGAGGTTCAATCTTCCTACTTCAATGGATCTAGGAAACCTTGGGAACCATGACCCCCAGGTATGTCTCAAGGCTTCTCTTCTTTCAATCCATGGAATAATACATATAATGTTTAGAAATTTCCATGGTAGTACTCTACCCCTCCTCCAGAACAATATCCTTCACCCTGGAATCAGTGGTCTCCCTCATCACCTTTTCAATGCCCGCCATCGCAACCATATCCTTGGACTCAGAATTGGAGAGGAAATTCCCTAGGACCATTTCTTCCTGTAATACCAGTTCAACAACAGTTGTAGCTACCACCTCTTCAAACACCTGTTGCTATGCCTTCTATATGACCCCAATTACCTGTGAAACCTAACCCTAACCCAAACAAAAAGGCATCCCAGAACATTGAACCCTTTACTACCTTTGAGACCTATTGTATCACTCCTGTCAGGTATAACAAAATCCATCTTCAGTTGGGGAAAGTGGTGTTGAGTCAAATTATAGACATATAATTTGTCAACATAAATCATCAACCCAGGTTAGGTAAGCTTGTGAGATGATGTGCAAACTATATGTAGGCTTAATACCTTGGGTGCTTACTAATCAAACCAGTCAATCATACACAGAACTAATGCCTCTTTTATGCATCAACATTTGGGAGCAAGAGGCTATGGAGTGGATTGAAACATTCCTCTACAGCTCTTAATATCGCTGATGTTGATTAGAAAAGATAGGAGTTCAAACTTATAGAAATAAAGAAATCATTTAACAATGTAAATCAAATCTTTGATTAAATGAAATCAACACATTAACATGAAAACTTAATCATTCAATCAATGGAACATTTTCTGCTGAAATATCAAAAAGAGTACATTAGCTGTGTAAGCAAGTTATTATTGCATAAAATAATTAAAATGAACACACACTACAACTAAGGGAGTTGTCAGCAAAGGGGGCCCTCCCTCGCCCACAACCCCTTCCAAATTAAAAGGGATTGCTCAATAAAATAGACAGAACATAAAATATTATATTAATCTGGAAATATTACAGCCGAGTACAATCTGATACATGTTATCAGCAAACCCTACCCAACCCCTTACAATATAAAACACAATCATATTTATACAAGTTCAAAAGCCCATATTTGCCTTGAATGAGGAAAACTACTAATCTGAGCTATTAGCTATCAATACTAGTACAAAATGTCAAAATTAGCTCTACTGAGTCTAATCCATGACTGAAAGCATGGATTAGACCAAATTTGTTACATAGATGGAGTTTTCCTTCATACGACCAACAAGAATAGCTCTACAAATATGGGTAATTTCGATGGTGGATTTGAAACAACCAATAGGACAACATCCATGTATGATGAATTCCCCACAAAACCCATGTTCTCATTTGCTTTGGAAGTGAGTGGAACATAGCTAACCACCGATTTTGTTGCAGGAAATCTGGGTGGATGCAGGAAATCTGCATCTGCAGGAATTTCGGAGCGTCTATAGGAAATATGACCGCATGAGCTGTCTATTGGAAATTACAGGACTGTTTCAAACCGAAGAAAACTTTGCATAAGGTTTCTAGATTAGTTGGCATGATAATTCAATAAGGAAACAACTAGCTTAATGAATGCTTAAGATTAAGGTAAAATGATACTTTTTATGTTAATTTTCATAACTCAAGCATATAGAACCCTTTTGGTCAAAACCTAGATGATATAACAGAAATAAGCACAATTAGGGGTTAAGGAGATTTCAAAATGGGAGAGGTAAAGTGTAAGAAAGTTGTCAAAATTAGAAAAAACTAGGCCTCAACAAGTGGTTAACTCAAACCTCTCTCCTGTTATCACTGAAGAAGAATGTGAGTCACCAAAGGGGGGTTCTACAGATTTTGAAGTTTTTGTCACACCTATAACAGTTGATTTAGAAAGGATTCTTGCACCTGTAACAACCAGGCTGAGTAAATTTGATACACCTGTAACAGGAAATTTGACTATAACAAATAAAGACCCTCCATATCCTCAAAGTCTAGTAGAAACCTGTATGACTTCACACCTGGAATAAGATTTTCTCAAGGAGTTGAGAAACTTACACATATGGATTCCTCTACTATAGGCTATCAGAGATGTCCCTATTTATGCAAAAACAGTAAGGGATCTGTGTGTTAAAAAACCTGGAAGGAAGACTAAGGACCATGCTACTATTCATGTGATGGGAAATTTGTTTGAGTTTATGATTGATCAACCCCTTTTAACCAAATACAATGATCCAGGAAACCCTATTGTCACTGTTTACATCGGTGACAAGCCCATTACCAATACATTGATTGATTTAGGGGAATCCATTAATCTAATGACAAAATAGCTCTTCATCACCTTAGGGTTATATGTACTAAGAAACACACCTACAATGTTGGAATTATAAGATAGGTCACGTGTCAAACTTAAGGGTATGATAGAAGATGTAGTGATTACAGTAGATTCTTGGCAATATCCTGTTGACTTCCTTATTTTACAAACTAAATCAAACCTGAGGAGCATCCTTTAATCTTAGGAAGGTCATTGCTAGCCACTCCATATGCATTCATGGTATGCAGATCTAGATCTATGATGATTTCTGATGGCCAGGCCACAAAAAAGCTTAGCCTTTATCCCCCAACAAAACCAAATACAGATTAGGGAAACCCCTTGTGCAATGAATTTGAACCCGAGTTAGATCACTCACAACCACTTCTCACCCTTGGGAAGGCACAAAAATTTAAGAATGAAATAAAAGATTATATCATAAGTTTTTTTATTATTAATTCACTTTCTATTACTTCTAGTAAAGACTCAGGGGAGGAGGATGTTGTAGAAGATTTGAGACTTGAACAGATGAAGACCAGTCCAAATATTAACAACTGTCCTATTGAAATAGAACTAGGAAAATATCTTAATGTCAATCCAAACTTGACGGTTGAGCAAAACATGTTTCTTTTACAACTGTTACAAAAATAAAAAAAAGGTGTTTTCATGGGATTATATAGATATGAAGGTTATCCATCCCAGCCTATGCACTCACCATATCTATTTGAAAGATGGTTGAAATCCAATGAGACAACTACAACGATGCATGAACCCTACATTGAAGGAGGTAGAAAATAAGAGTTGCAAAAACTCCTGAATGCCAACTTTATTTACCCCATTTCTGATAGTCAGTGGGTATCTCCAATTTTCTTTGTCCCCAAAAAGAATGGAATGTGGAGGGTCTGTGTGGATTATAGATAAATTAAAAAATACACTCAAAAGGACCATTTCCCCTTGCCATTTATAGACCAGGTCCTTGATACCCTTTCCAAAAAGAAAAATTTCTCATTCTTAGACGTGTTTAGTGGGTATAACAAAATACAGATTGCCCCAGAAGATCAAGATAAAATGAACTTTATCTACCCTTGGTGTTTCTGGGAAAACTAGTGTCTTTCCAATCAACTAGCCCTCTAGGTTTGGCAGCTACCCTAGAATCAATGGTTCAAAGTAATTCAACAATTTCTTCTATGCACAATAGATAAGAGAAGGATGAGAGGACCAACCTAGAACTTCCGCTTAATCCTTTACTCGATCTTTCTCCCCCTTGACAGAGCTTGCAACTCCTCTCTGTACTTATCCTGCTTGAAGAGTACATGTAGAAACACAGTAGAAAAGAACCATCAAAGCATCTTGATCTATTGTAACATAAACACTACATAATCAGATGTATAATGAACATACAATGGAATTCACAAATAATAACATTCACAAGTGCACAATTATATGGAAGAAAACTTGAAGAACTTTATTAAATAGAAGGGAGAATTACAACCCATTTTTCTAATCCAACATCATCCTCCCAGCATCAATCCCTCTTCACCTCATGAAATAGCAAGATCACACCAACAATACAATTCCCTTATCTCAAACACAAACTATCAGTACTTCCTTGCAATTCACAATATTCCAGCCTCTGGATCTCATAGATGAGGGATCCATTTATAGATGTGTGCAAGGGTGTGAGTCATCTCTAGGGTTTTGATTAGTGTCATTCCACTTGTTACAGTTCATTCCACTTGGATATTTCTTGGATCTCTTACTCATCCCTGGGCGAATTCAGAGAGGTAAGTGTCATAAGAGAATTTTCTAGAAGATTCCATGAGCATCCACTTAGCAAACTATCTCGGACATTTTTCCATCCTCACCCATCACACCCTATAGAAGGCCTAATCAGTATGCGTCACTCCTGGCTAGTGTAGAAGTCAGTATGCATCACACCCTGACAGTGGAGTAGTCAGTATGGTCCAGTTTAGGCCAATTCTGGATGGTTTCTCAAGTGGAACTTTTGGGGAATGATGTAATCAGATGACCATGTCCTTTTTGGGTATGAAGCAACTCTTTTAGGGGTTGAAAAGCCCTATTTTATTGACATATAAGATTGGGTTGAAGTGCCCAAATATGTCTATAACAGTTTCCCCATAAAGCATGAAGTCGTAAATCTTGATGTCGGGTGACATGCTTTATCATGAGGATCTGAGGTTTCGAACTGGAAGGTGACTTCTATAAGATACAATACAATATATCGTCATAATATAATTTTCATGATCTAGCTGAGGCGAGCATTCCCATGCTCAGCTTTATAA
Source organism: Pinus taeda (assembly GCA_000404065.3). Lineage (NCBI taxonomy): Eukaryota > Viridiplantae > Streptophyta > Pinopsida > Pinales > Pinaceae > Pinus > Pinus taeda. The sequence goes on along the minus strand of APFE030467276.1, from coordinate 14,833 downwards.
ATTCATTTCATGTACATGGAACAGATAGTCGTCCGCAGTAGCAGACTGGTGATTCTTCAGATGTAGAGTCGTCATCCTTGGTTTGGATGACCATCTGTGTAGCTTCTTGTGTAAATTTGATGTCTTTATACCTCTGAATATATCGCAACCTAGATGGATGAAACTAGATCCGGGTTCTTCAAACTCATTCAATCTTCACCCGATGTACAAGTCAATCCATGTGAAGAGATGTTCTAAAGTTGAACATGGAAAGACATCGCCTGATTACCAGCCAATAATGTGAGCTGTTAACAGGCACAAAAGGAATCACTGATAATGATAATGACCCTCAAGGTACTACAGTACAATTCACTTGGTGTGAATTTATGATCCGATGTTGAACACCACGCAAAATCTTCCAGTCAAAGGCCATTGATGTCAACCTGTCATTGGAAGTGAGAAACTTGCCATTAAGGCATGCAAGCTTCAAAGCACAGAAAGGGGTGTTTCTAAGTCAACTTCTTGGATAATTAGCTGATGTCGACAAGAAGCGACTCATCACAGGAGGGCCTTGATGTATCCCACATATATGACATGAAACTAAGCAAATGATTTTTGGAGGTGGAAACGATCTGATGACACAAGGTTCAGGAATGTCAGTCATGAAAAAATGAAGGTTGGAGGTATTGCAGTGGATGAGGCATTAACTAGATTTTGGTTTCTGAACTGAATGACTTCTCTTGAACATGTCAGTGACATTGAGATGGATTGGTAGCATTAACCCCAAAATATGGATGGTCTGGAAGACCAACGGTTAGATGACCGGTGAATGAAATAACCCAACCCGACTCAATAATGGTGATAGAGTAAAAGTGTCATGTTCAAGAGCGACCTGCTACCATAAATTTCTTCAAGTTTCTTCCCTTTTACCCAGTCATTTCTGACCAGTACCTCTTTATTTTTGTCAAGCTTGAGGAGGATAACATATGCTTGTTCTATAATTTTCCCTTCGGGAAAACCTGTCGCTATGTTTTAACGAGTCTAGTGATAGTGAAACTCGGTCTTGTCTAGAATGGACAAGTTTGTCGTTGTTGCTTTAATGAGTTTAACGAAAAGGATAACTCAGTCCTTTTCATGTTTATAGAGTTTGAAAAGGGACAAAAAGAAGACTCCAAAAGTTCTTTTTGTAGAATAATCCCTTAAGTCCGAAAAAGGATAAAATAATGCAAAAGGGATGACTTTTCTAATCACTTTAACGAGCCGAAAAAGACAAACACTCAAACTTTTTGGTAGGATAATCCCTCAGGTCCTAAAAAGTATAAAATTATGCAAGAGGGATGACATTTCCAATCACTTTAATGAGCTGGAAAGCCCAGTGCTTGACAACCTTTCCATATTTAACGAGTCTGAAAAGGGTTTAAAGGAGACTTGATTTTGAGGAACGAGTGGTGTCTAGGGTAGCAACTAGTTCCAGGTAAGCTTGGAACTTCTCAAAAAATGTTCATTTCTGGGAAGAGGTTGGCTAACAAGACCACTCATCGCAGTTGTTCCTCAAAAGGGTAAACAACCAAGTGGAAGCGTATGATCGGCCAAAAGAATGGAGGTGATGAGAGGTACACAACCAGGGCTTAAAAGGCTAATAGCATGGCAATCACAAAGGTTATTTACTGAAGGTGGCTTCATTTTTTAATGAGCTTGAACCATGGGGGAACTATGCTTGGTTTTTCAATTTTTTGTTTTTACACAAGCTAGAAATGACAAAACTAAAAACTAGAAGAGACAAAACTAAAAAGCTAGAAACGACACAGCTAAAAAGATAAAAAATGAAATTGAAAAAAGGTTTGCATGCCCCCAGCCTAATGAAAAGGAGAGTCTCCTGTAGCCATATGGAAATTTCTGTGGTTAGGTAGGATGGTTTCGTCCGCAGAATAGACAAAGGTGAATGGTGTGTCAGGCCAATCTCATAACCTACAGGTTTCGTCCACAGAATAGACAAAATACTTCCTTGGCTTCATCCGCAGAATAGACGAAGGTGAATGGTGTGTCATACCAATCACATAACTTGCAGGGAAACTTATCTTTTCAACTAGGTTTGTCTGCAGAATAGACAAGGGTTCATGCCCCCTAAGCTTCGTTACATTCACCAGACTACTCCTGGCAAACAGGTGGACGGAATGAAGGTTGAAGAGATATCGTCGATGCAAATGAACCATTTAGGGATGATGATTGACTTGGAGCTATGCTTGAACCGGGAAATGAAAGCTAGTCAATGGTGACAATCTTGCCTTCATGCGGGAAACACATCACTCGGAAGAGTGTTGATTTGGGTTTGTCGCTCAGGCCTAGAAAATTGATTGCTACAAAGATTCTATGGGGCTTAGGGGAAACACCTCGCAGTGATCCACACTATCAAAATGGTCAGAGTTCTTCTTAATCTTAGATGATGTAGAAGAGATCATATGACAGGTTTCCACTGTGGCCACCTCCGCAAGTCCAGGTGGAGGCAGGAGGGAAAAAGAACCCATTAAGGAAGGGTCTTTTAAGAGACCAACTCCGACATTTTGAAGTGATTGAGAACTTCCATGGATCAATGGAATGCTTCCAGTAGCTTGTGAACTGTTGGGAAAAAAGGTTAGTTGGTCAACGATTGTGATTGTACCTTGGAAGGGAAATGCAATCTTTCTAAAATATGTAGACACAACGACAGCCATAGCATAAATCCAGGGCCTTCCCAATAGGATATTGTAATCAAGGCTTCTGTGAATGGCCTCGACTTCAATCTCTACTTTCTTGCCCCCCAGTTCAACTTACAAGTTACTTAAAATCCCATACGAAGTGTATGTTCTTCCATCGAATGCTTTTAATGTTGTTGATGATCACGACAAGGGTGGTGAACCAAGAGTTTTCCAGCAACTCATTGACATAATACAGGTAGATGCCCCTTCATCAATGATTATTCAATGAATAGTTTTATTGAGGGCTTTTACCTGTATAAGGAAAGTGAGTTGGGCCGGTAACTGAGGCATATACCCTTTATGATTAAAGGCCACAAGATTGGAATCCACTAGATCAATCCCACCTATTGTTGATAACAAAGCCTGCTTTTGGGAGGGGAAATTCTGCAGTACCCCAAGTGTTGACATAGCGGATGCCAATTGAGCCAGATCCTCCACTATATTATAATTCTAAGTGGCTTGAGCATGAGGATTAAATGTCGATTTATGTACGAATCCCTTTGGTGGCTTTATAGTCAATTCAGGAATAATGGGTGGAACTTCTTGCGAGGTCATTGTCGAACTACTAGGTTGATCCGTAGCTTGGCTATTTGACAACGATGGATTCCCATAATATTTATTCCTTGTCGATATCAAAGAATCATTTTTCTATTTTGAGATGGATAGCATAAGCACTTGGGATGTGGAAGCATGATCGACAGCAACCAGATTAGTTTTTGGGTTCGGAAACAGATCAGTCAACACCGCTGAAGTACTTGAAGTCTTTAAAAATTTCTTAACCTCAGCTTGATGTGGAAAATCTCTCATATAATGCTCCTCATTACATATATAACATGGAAAATGAGGAGGTTTCTTTGGCCCAGTAGGGTTCTCAGAAGATTTTTCAAGAGTAAAATTCTCCTGTTTCTTCTTATTACTTTTCCCTTTTTTCTTGCCCCCTAGTTGCTTTGGATTCTTGCCCTTGTCAGATGACATGGCATTAATCTACGAGGCAAGAGGTTTGTCATTTGAATTTTGACTAGAAACAACAAGAGCTTTACCAGATGGAGCCCTTACAGTTTGCGTGCTTGAGGCACCGATCATGCCATCGCCAGCATGAGAATCCCTATTCGATTTAGGAGGAGGTGGAATGGAAAATTCTGGTCTTAGGGCGTCAGGAATTTTGTCGTAGAGCATGTTGGACTAAGTATGGATCAAGTCTAAATATTGGGCACGAGCAATGACTTGCTCTTCAGTGACAACTCCTCCTTTCGCCACGTCCTCAGTAATAGATGGCAATAAGGACTTAATAAATCACTCAGCTAAAAGCTGATCAGGAACATACGTCTTTACCATTCGAAGATGACGTCACCACTCATGAATATGATCAGATATGTGAGTGTTCATGGTCTGTTTAAAGTTGGTAAGGAGTTATGTTCTCATTTTGTACCTAATGGGTAACTGAAAGTGGGTTAGAAATGTAGTGGCAAGGGTGGTGAAATTGTCAAACGAAGCTCTAGGCAATTCAATATACCATTTCACTGCCAAACCAATTAGCGTTCTTTGAAAAAGGTGAAGCCTAATCGAATCATCATTCAGGGTGTTAGATGAGCAAAAAAAATGAAAAGTCATTACATGATTCAATGGATCTTCACCTGGATTTCCATTGAATTTAGGAATATCGGAGGGAAATTTATGAGGAATCGCTGGCCACCAAGGGGCATATGCAATTGGATCATTTGTCAGCAGGTTTAAATCTGGTAATTCTAGAGTTGCTACAAAAGGCAATTGTTGATTCAGGTTAGGTAAAGCATACCCAGGATAAGATGGAATGGCCTGAGCAGTAGGTCTTTGCATACCAGCATAATGTATCTGATGCTGGTAACTTTGATAAGGTTTTTGGACATAGCCATTATAGTATGGTTGTTGATAACCGTTTTGAAAATGTGGCTGCCCATTACCTACAAAGCCTTGTTGCTCAGGTTCTTGGTAGGTTTGATATTGACCAAGCCCAAACTGAGGTTCGCTTTGCTGGATTTGCGGTTGTTGGTATTGTACTAGCCATGGTCGTTGGACCATTTGTTGTTGCCCAATACTAGAAGATTGACCAAGATGCAGGGTGATAATACCCGTTTGAGCCTGAGTCATTCTAGGTAAGGAAACACTAACCTGAGGTTACGATTGAGCCGTAGAGACAAGAGGTTGTTGTATTACAACCTGAGAGACTTGAGGTTGAGACACAATAGGCAGTTCTTGTACTTGCAACACAATCATAATAGCAGGTGTAGTGGGAATATTCAACACAAGTTGGATCGGTTGCATTGAATATACAACCCTTGGTTTCTGTGGCGGTATTGGTACCCAACCATTGGATGTAATTCCAGTTTGACCTAAATTTTGTTGTAAACTCTCATATGGTTGTTCCCCAGGAGGGAATAATGAAAAAGCATACTGCCGTCCATATGGTGGCAGTCAAGTGTTCAAAGGGTATATCCGTCTTTGAAGACTAGTCTCCCCAAATTGATACTGGCATGCAGGATTGATTCGTTGAGTTTCAACATAAGAAATACCAGATGTGATTCTGGATGAATAAATAGGAGTAGCACATGTTTTTGAAGCAGCCGCTAAGTGGACTCCCACTAGTGTTTGATAACTAGTAGGAACATATGGTATACCAGCAAACATTGTAGGAATGGCAGCAAGAAGTTCTGATGTAGCTATATCAGATGACATAGTCCTAGATGTTGATGGTTGCTCAGACATGTTTAGTATATCCAAAATATTGCCTAAAGATTTGACAGGAACTTGTGATGAAGGATGATTAAAATAACCAAACTCAGGAGCAGAAGGATACAAATGAACCCCAGTTCCCAAATGTAACAGGGTACTAGATAGAGGATCCTCTACTATCTCCTCTATAGCAATTAGACTAGGTGGGAGAGGTAGACCGTCAGGTCTGTAAAAGATTTCGAGAGCTGAAGAAGGTATAGCTTCTGTAGTGACAGATACCGGAGGGGTGACACCTTCTGAATTCTAGAACTTAACTTCCAGATGTTCAGGTAAGTGAACTTCAATCTTTGGATCAACTCTAGGCAGAGTTGTTTCAGGTATAGAACTGCCTACCATTACACCAAGATCAGTTCTAATGTCCTCTTGTAATTGCGGAACTTCTCCAAAGGCAGATGTACCAGAAATGATTGGAGTAACTGTAGTCCCTGACAATGTTGAAACAAAAGTTTCAAATAAACCAGATGAATTGGACTCAGTTAAACGAGACCGTTTTTGTCAGAGTGGCTTCATTTCCGAAGTCAAAGACGGTTGACTCGCTAGTCTCCGTGAATGACGGGTTTTTGATTGACTTTCTTCCACAATTGCGGATTACTTGATCAACTCAAAATTAATGGGAAAATGATGTTATTCCGCATTCAATTAATTTTAGTGACGCTTTGACACAACTTTTCTTTTTTAGTTTTTAAGTTTTGAGAAAAAGCTAAAGATGACTCTAGTCCCCTTCGATTTTTAATGAGCCTGAAGTGACAAGTGCTTAGATGGACCTTTTCTTTTAAAGAGTCGAAAAGGAACGAAAGTGACTACTCTGGAAAATCTAGACAAAGGGATTACCAAACCAATCGTAAAACTGCAATATACACCTTGGTGATAAATTAAAGAGAAATTACCAAGGACTTATGTACGGAAATCAATATTCCCGAATGTTGTTTTCAGTGCATTGCAATCGATAAGGCGGTAGATGCGACTTCCTATGGATAAAAGATATAATCCTATTATGGTCTCCCAATATATATGCTATGATACAGGGAGCACAAGTCCATGCTAACACTTGTCGTATCAAGGAGGAGGAATCACTTGACCTTCGATGAAAATGATAGTTACTAGTTTTTACGACATCGGAACATGTCTCTAGCCTAGACCTCTAGATGTGTTGCGTTAGGTTCCAAAGCATTGTTAGGTTCATTGAGATTTATTTTAGAGTTGATCTTGTTTAAAGTTTGCCTTTTAATGGTTCACCGCGTGATGTTGAATTAAAATTCCTAAAATGCAATCTACAATGATAAACGATCATTGTTTATTTTGAGTAATGAAAATCCTAGCTACTAAGGAAAGAAGATTACAATTCTTTCAAACAAAGAGCAAAGAGCACACACTAATGCACTTTCCTAAATCATTTTTCGCACACAATCTAAATGCAAATGCAAATGCATGTATTTGTTTTTCGTTCCCCTTAATGTGAAGAATGCCAAAAAGGAAAAAAAAATGTAGCAAAGATCTGAAATATTTCTTTCAAAATGACATTTTGACAATTTCTTTTTCAAAATAGAGAGGAAGACTAAATGACACTTTTCAATTTTGAATAAAAAAAGTTCTTTCGACACTTCGAATAAAAATAAATCAAACCAAATGTATGACAAAAATTTCAATCAACTATCCAGGGAAGGAAGAATCCACGACACTTCTCTTTTTGACACAAAACGGCAGTTACAACACTTTTTGTACCAAAACGACAGATCAATTTAAGAAATTTTTTTACAAAGGTTGCAAATTATGGACAAATACATAAAAATATTTACTAATCCTAATCAATGGAGGGTGATCTATGTGATGCAAGTAGGATTCAGTAATGAGGCACTATTCATAAGCAGTAAAAAACAACTAAACAAAACTGAAAACAAGGAAAAAAACCCCAAATTTCTAGAATGGAAATAGGTTCAGTTAGTCATTGCACCTGGGCTTCACAGAAATAGGGATGCATCACACTTTACAGACTCAAGAGGTGCGATGCATACTAGTTGACAATGACAGATAGTGTGATGGGCCAAGGAGCGCAACTGAAATGGGTTTTGGCTCAAATTTGCAACTATTTTCAGTGAGTTAAGTTGAGCTATGATGGACAGTAAAGAGCAAAGTACAGAGGAATGACTTGAGAGGTTACCGGGCTACCAAAAGGGCATCTAGAATGCTTGTAAGTCAAATGTTTAATTCATAAACTAAACCAGAGATTAACTAAATCAGCGTTCATCTACTATGCAATTGCAAAGCAAGAGTAGTTCAAAGGCTACCTGGCTGACTTCAGGCTTTGTCTATAGTTTATAGAACAAACAACAACGACAAACAAACATCTATTCATTCCCCAGCAAATTCGCCATTTTGCTTCTTAGAAAACTAGTGTCTTTTTGATCAACTAGCCCTCTAGGTTTGGCAGCTACCTTAGAAACAATGGTTCAAAGTAATTCAATGCTTTCTTCTATGCACAATAGATAAGAGAAGGATGAGAGGACCAACCTAGAACTTCCGCTTAATCCTTTGCTCGATCTTTCTCCCCCTTGACAGAGCTTGGAATTCCTCTTCGTACTTATCCCACTTGAAGAGTACCTGTAGAAACACAGTAGCAAAGAACCATCAAAGCATCTTGATCTATTGTAACATAAGCACTACAGAATCAAATGTATAATGAACATACAATGGCATTCACAAATAATAACATTCACAAATGCACAATTATATGGAAGAAAACTTGAAGAACTTTATTAAATAGAAGGAAGAATTACAACCCAGTTGTCTGATCTAGCATCATCCTCCCAGCATCAATCCCTCTTCACCTCATGAAATAGCAAGATCACACCAACAATACAATGCCCTTATCTCAAACACAAACTATCAGCACTTCCTTGCAATTCACAATATTCCAGCCTCTGGATCTCATAGATGAGGGATCCATTTATAGATGTGTGTAAGGGTGTGAGTCATCTCTGGGGTTCTGATTAGTGTCATTCCACTTATTACAGTTGATTCCACTTGGAAATTTTTCTTGGATCTCTTACTCATCCCTAGGCAAAACCAGAGAGGCAAGTATCATAAGAGAAGTCTCTAGAAGATTCCATGAGCATCCACTTGGCAAACTGTCTTGGACATTTGTCCATCCTCACCCATCGCACCCTATAGAAGGCCTAATCAGTATGCATCACTCTTGGCTAGTTTTTAAGTTAGTATGCATCGTACCCTGACAGTGGAGCAGTTAGTATGGTCTAGTTTAGGCCAATTCTGGATGGTTTCTCAGGTGGAAGTTTTGGGGAATGATGTAATCATAAGAACATGTCCTTTTAGGGTATGAAGCAACTCTTTTAGGGGTTGAAGAGCCCTAGTTTATTGACATATAATATTGGGGTTGAAGTGCCCAAATATGTCTATAACACTTGGGGAACTTTCACATACAAGTTTCTTCCTTTTGGACTTTGTAATACACCAACATCCTTCCAAAGGGCGATACTGGGAATTTTCTCAGATCTGCTGAATGATTGTCTAGAAATTTTCATGGATGACTTCACACCCTACGGGGATGCCTTTGAAACAACATTAGTTAGCTTGGAAAAAGTATTAGAATGATGTGAACAAACTAATGTTTCTTTGACTACAGAGAAGTTTCACATGATGATGAATGAAGGGATTGTGTTGGGACATCTTATTTCAGCTGAAAGGATTAAAGTGGACCCTACTAAGATAGAGGTAATATTGAAAATCCAAATCCCCAAGACACAAAAAGAGGTACAAAATTTCTTGGGTCATGCAGGGTATTATAGTAGGTTTATAGAAAAAATTCAAAGATTGCGTCTCCTTTATTTTATTTATTTATGAAAGATGCAGAGTTTGTATGGACAGAAAAATGCGAGCAGGCCTTTGTGAAATTAAAAGACTATGTATCAAAAACTCATGTTTTGTAGGGTCTGAACTAGAATATGTTGTTCCATATAGATATAGACACATCTGATACTACTGTGGGAGCTGTTTTGGGCCAGATGGAGGACAAGAAACCATATTCCATTTAATATATAAGTAAAAAGTTGACTCCAACTAACCTCAACTATACAATAACCAAGAAGGAATTCCTTGCAGTAGTGCATGCCATTAATAAATTTCAGAACTAAATCATAGGATATCAAGTGTTTGTACACACTGACCAGTCTTCCATTCATTTTTTTATGAACAACCCAGTCACTAATGGTAGGATAACACAGAATTTATTGTTGTTACAAGAATTTGATATAACTATCCTAGATAAACTTGGGAAAGATAATGTGGTAACTTATTTTCTTTCTAGGATGAATGTTGGTAGTGAAAGCATGTCTATTGAAGATTCCTTTCCGGATGAATATCTTTTTGCTATTTCAGCTCACTCACCATTGTATGTAGACATAGCTAGTTATCTTATTGTAGGAAAAATCCCCCAACACCTACCCTATAGGAAAAAGAAAAGGAGTGTCCAGCAAAGTGTTAGATACTCATGGATAGAAGGAAATCTCTATCACACTGGGCAAGACCATTAGATCAGACAATGTGTAAGGGAGGATGAAATTTTTGATATCCTTCGAGTTTGTCATGAGGAACCTTGTGGAGGACAATTTGTAGATAAGAGAATATGATACAAGGTGCTCTCAATAGGATACTATTGGCCTACAATATTCCAAGATGCTAAGAAATTCGTGAAGGGATGTGACAGGTGCTAGAGAATGGGTCAACCACTCCAATCAGACGAGATGTCATTTCAACCTCAAATAGTCTTAGAACCATTTGAGAAATGGACCCTATATTTTGTAGGACCAATTAACCCATCATCTCAGCAGAAATCCTACATTTTGGTCTGCACAGACTATGTCACAAAATGGGTTGAGGCAAAATCATTAACCAGAGATACAGAGCAGGTTGTTTCAAACTTCTTGTTTGAAGATATTTTTGTCTACTTTGGAGTACCCAGATAAATAGTGACAGATGGAGGACCCTAGTTTACATCTCATTTGATTCAGAACTTGGTTGAAAAATAAAAAATATGTCAAAGAATCACTTCGCCTTATCATCTGCAAGCAAATAGCCAAGTGGAAGCACAAACAAGGTTATTGAGGGAATTCTCACCAAGATAATAGCTAGCATCGATGAAATTGGGCTAATAAACTTCTAGAAGCATTGTGGGCATACCAAACTACATGGAGGAATACTACAGGGTTCTCACCATATGAAATAGTGTATGGTAAAAATCCTTTATTTCCTATATAATTTGAAATCAAAACATTAAGAACAATGCTACAAGTAAATTTGGATCTAGTCACAGCATAGAAACAACAGTTGAATAAGCTTAATGAACTAGGTGAGAAGTGGTTAGCTGCTATTCAATAAACAAACATTGTCTATCAGCAGAGAGCTAAGTGGCATGACAAATTTGTTGAAAAGAAGAAATTTCAAAAGGGAGATTGGGTTCTATTATATGATTCAAGATTTAAGTATCTGAAGTGGAAGCTCTGCACCAAGTGGATAGGTCCTTATGAAGTTGACACAATCTTCGACAATGGGATTGTAAATTTAGTAACCATTGATAGTTCTAGGACACCATTGTTTGCTAATGGGGACCATCTTTGGTTGTATCACAAACCGGCTTCAAAGGATCATTCATCAACATTGTCAAGGATTTTAAACCTTCAGATTACAAGGCAAGGGATAATTCCCCTGTGCTGCCAATTTCTTAATTCTCTAATAAGTGTAACAACTGAAAACCCAAGCTTCTATTGGCAGTTGTTACACCCAACAGTAATATTATATATATATATATATATATTAATAATATATTAAATATATATAATAATATATATATATATATATATATATATATATATATTATAAATATATACTATATATATAAAGCAATAAAAACATATAAATAAAAATATGTCTATGAAAACCTCTTCTGGGGTGCAGAAAGACTGATCGTGATAGATGAAAACCACTATGTGGCAGCTATTGCACATTTATTTTTCCTCTGCAACAGTATTATGTAACTCATGCATATTCTATTTTTATGTTGTTATAGGTTCTATTATAATATGTTTATAAATTCTTTTTGTAAGTATTTTAAAGAATCATGTAAATAATAAATGGTTGTAGTAATAGCATGGAAATTGGGTCTAATGTTACATGTGTAATAGCCATCAACCTGTAAGCAGTCACAATAGTGAAATAATCAGCCGCAATTTAAGAAAAGAGAGAGTATTCATCAACGCTGTGTTGTGGGAGTAATTCATACAACTGGAAAATATCACTGATCCTTGTCACCATTCCTTTCTTGCCACATCATGTCAGGTACGTCATACAAAGGTATATCAATTTTGTCCTCTATTTAACAATCATGGCAATTAATATGGTATCTCATTTGACGGTCGAGGATGGACGTCACATTAAACTCGAGGGAGAGGACGAGTCATTTCGTAATCAATGATGTCGAATTTAAAACTGGTAATCATTATTAAAACTTTGTCATCATTATCCCTTTATTCTGATCATGCCAAGAATTAAAACACATTTAATACTAGATCTCCATGTTCCAGACCAATAATGAATCCATATCGTCTGCAGTACAAACCTCCTTAACCAAAAATCCTTGTTTTATTGCCTATGTCACTACCCTAACATCAAACTCAGCGAAGTGTTGCACCTTCATTCAAAACTTCTTAGAGAAAGAACAGAATACAATGTGTTGGGATAGAGATGGGAGGAGCAGCAGTTTGAAAAGAGCCCAACCTGATTGAAGCATTAGAGAATTTCCATGAGGCATGCTAGCTCTTTAAGGAAGCAGGCTAGTTCAAATATTTCGAACGACTCAAGGGATTAGACGAGTTGGTGGCCATGGAATTCACTTGGAACCTGCATAGAAACGAGACGGTAGTTTGAGGGTTAAAGCTAGAAGTGACAGAAGAAGTGATTTACATGTGACATCACTATAGACTGTGGGGAAATAGTGGTTCGGTAGAAAAAGAAATGACCCCTCTCTTAAGGTAGAATTCCTTCAAGGAGAGGAACAATTGGAGAAGAAGGGTAGGGGAATTGATAGATTGTCACTCCCTCAGCCATGGGGAGATGTTTCCCTACACATTATCAAGTACATTTCCTGCAAAGGAAGGGAAACAATCGTGTTTAACTAGCATTTTGCACTGCTAATCCACCTGTGGCACAGGCAGCTAGTTAACCTTCTCTATTTCTTATTAGAAAAAATCAGGTACATGTCTGTGGCTGTAAAAAAATTTGCACACGCAGAAACTTGTGTCACCAATCATGGTATTATTAAATTGATCGTACTAGATGCATTGGAATGAAAAGGAAAAAGTTGGGAAGAATTCATGAGCAGAAAGACAAGGACCTACCTCAAGAGGCAAACTGAAATCCCTAATGCCCCAAAGGAGGCAAGGGACACTATATAACAAGGCTAATCTTTGGGGGTTAGGATTGAGAAAAGATCATTGAAGATCTGTGAGCTCTGAGAAGTTCTCTTGGTGTAGAGAAACAATGGGCGTTTCAAGGCTAGAAAAATGACTAAGCTCTCCTGTGGCCCCCTCTGGAAAGAAAACAAGAAGTGGGAGATTGTTGGGCTGTGTTATATTCTTTCCACATAGTTAACAGGGGGTTTGAGGGGTACCCGTAACCCCACTTTATGGGGTCTGGGACAGCACCCCGGAAAATTTTGGTTTTGGACCCTATGTTAGGTTGGGCGGACCCACCTATGGTTTTGTGCATGATTTTCGCACATGTTGTTTGGACGCGATGGTTTCGGTCCATGGTTTTTGGACGCGATGGTTTTCGGTCCATGTTTTTGGATGCTTCGGCATGTAATAATAATGTATTGTAAACATTGAAAGGAAAATAATGAAAAATCAAGCTGGTAGTCTCGGTTTTGAGATCCAGTGGGAAATCTCTGTGTATATGTGTTTTATGTGTTATGCTCTCGCATTTTTATTTTTCCGGTGATTTAGAATTCGTATGCAGGTAATTTCTGTACGGGGTTAAAACCTACATTTGGTATCAGAGCTGTTTTGGCTTCAAGGGGACGCCTTTGTTGCTGAGGGGTTTCGCTCGGGCCTGTGGTAGACCCTGTTCAGTGGGAGATCTGCGATATCGATTCTGGTGGTGAAAGAAGATGGCGAGCAGCGGAAAGATAGAGATTGAGAAGTTCAATGGTCAGAGTTTTGAGTTGTGGAAACTCAAGATGGAGGATCTGTTTGTGGATTAAGATCAGTGGATCGTGGTAGATCCGAGTACTAAACCAACGGGAGTGACCGATGAAGAATTGAAGAAGTTGGATCAGAAGGCAAAGAGCACAATACGATTGTGTGTCCTAGATTCAGTATTGCTGAATGTATCAGGGGAAGATACGGCGAAGGCTTTGTGGGACAAGTTAGGGACTTTGTACCAATCTAAGTCTCTGGTGAATAAATTTTTCCTGCGGAAAAAGCTGTATAACCTGAGGATGAAAGATGGAGACTCAGCGACAGAGCATCTGAATGCGTTTAACACTGTGGTAAGTCAGTTATCATCTGTTGATATTAAAATTTCAGATGAAGATAAGTGCATCAGTTTGTTGTGTTCTCTACCAGATTCGTGGGATAGTCTGGTTATTGCAATAGGTAGCAATGCAACTGCTTTGCAGTTTGATGAAATAGTCTCAGCCTTGCTGACGGAGGAGATGAGACGGAAAAATATGGACAACCAGAATGGTGATGCCTTGTCTGTACGAGGACGGTCCCAGAACAGAAACAAAAATAAGTCATCGAGTGGGAGATCTAAATCTAGAGGGAGATCTAAATCTCCAGGAAAACCTACAAAGGTGGTGTGCTGGAAATGCGGAAAGGAAGGGCACTTCAGAAGGGAGTGTAAAAATAAAGCTCCTGATAAAGGAAAGGGATCTGATGATGCTCCTTCTGCAGAGGAGAAAACCACCTTAGTTGAAGGTGGGGATGTGTACTTGGCTTCTTCAAGTACACATGTAGATCATGAGGCATGGTTGATTGACTCAGGTGCATCCTTTCACTTCACTCCCCATAGAGAGTGGTTCAACGAGTATGAGAAATATGATGGTGGTGATGTCTTCTTAGGAGATGATAGGAAGGCTAGAATCATTGGTCGCGGAAAAGTAAAGTTGAAGTTTGAAGGTGGAAGGGTTAGAACCCTTCCGGGTGTTCTGCATATTCCTGCGTTGGCCAGAAATCTGATTTCTGTAAGCAAGTTGGATGATGCAGGTGTAAAGACAGTGTCGAGAAGGATACCTACAAGATGGTTCGAGGAGCACTGGTATTGATGCGGGGAGTTCGGAT